>WBNM01022742.1:0-246075 GCA_013399055.1 Ramphastos sulfuratus | reverse complement strand
CCGAATCCATAGCAACGCGCCACTATAGGACGCATGTGCGGGGTCCGTAGCAACGCGCCGCCTCGGTCGCATAGCAACGAGGCGTTCTACGGCGCGTGCTCCAAATCGGAAAGGCCTCTCCGGGCCACAGCAAGGAGGGCTTCTGCAGCGCACGCTCCTCCTTGCTAAGGCGGCGGCGGTCACTTTGCAGCCGGAGTTTCGATCTTCTAAAATCCTTTTGAGAACAGAGTAGATACAGGCTTGTTATTTTTAAATCCCCTTTCAGCTGTAAAAGAATCAAAATTTTTAATATCTGTATAAAATAGGAGATTTCCATTTAATTATTCAGATTACTAGCTACAAGTTTAATTAATTTTTAGTCTCTCCCCACCTCCTTCCCCAGCTGACCTCCCAAAATTTTTAGGCATTTCAAGCATTCAGGATATTTAGAGGCGAGGCAGCATCACCGAGGACTGATGGAGCGGCACACACACCCCTGCAGCACTGCAATATCGACAATTAAACACAAGGCGGCAGCACTGAGCACTGACAGAGGCATCTCCTGACCCGGTGCCTGGGGAGCCGCTCAGCTGGGCTCAGTTTAGTTTCATCCATTTAAATTCGAAACAAAACCACAACACGCAAAATTTGTCAAATTCATGCATACACAATTTATATTTATAGTTCAAAACTCTGTGTAGCTCTACTTAGAATTTACTTTCATATCCTAGAAACCTTTATATATCATAGATGAGGTACCGGTGGGTCATTTCAAAGTCCTTTTTACATACAAGTTTATGCAATCCTTCAATATTTAAATAAAAAACAAAGCAAAACTCCCTATTTTTAATTTATATATATACACACAACTCATATTTCAAAACCCTATGTAGCTCTACTTAGGATTTGGGTTTATATTCCAAAAGCCTTTATATATTATACAGAAGATACAGATACGCTCTACCAAGCCAGCACTTATTCTTAGAGATTTTAGAATACAGCTGGATGAAAGATACAACACAAAGCATGCAATATTTCTTTCTCTTCCTCCCCACATGCAAGACTCTACACTTAACCGTTGTTGACCTTCATGAGGTCCCCTCTGCCCAGCTCTCCAACCTGGCCAGATCTGGCTGAATGGCAGTACAGATTGAGGAGGTATCAGCCCACTCCTCCCACTTCTGTATCACCTGCAGAGAGACACTGGTGGTGGGGAGCAGAACACTGCTTTTCTAAGATCTTTGGTGGCATGAGAACTGCGGATCTCCTATGGTCATTTCAGCAGTGGATATGCTGAATGAAAAGGATGCAACTAATGTGAAGGGCTGCATGAGCACTTCCTGTCCTCAGGGTACAGCAGAGCCTTTGCTTTCTGTCATAGTCTCCTGGAATAATTTCAGTTCAAGAAGATTTTCAAGACCGCTGAGTCCAACCATTCTCTAACTCCACCAAGGCTGGACCTCAGCTTTGAGCTGGAAGAGGGGAGATTGAGACTGGAAGTTAGGAAGACATTCTTGCCAGTGAGGGTGGTCAGACACCCTGCACCTAAATGCAAAATTTAGCTTGCAGGATGCTGGGTTCGTTTGTGATTCATTTCTCATCCGTGACAGTCATCTCAAAGATAATATTTATGAGACTGTTCTGTAGGCATCCTTCTTGTGATGAGCATTTGTAGAGCAATGCTCAATGAACAGTGCTTCAAAATATTAAAGCTATTTGCTGTGGGATGTTTCATAGCATCCCTTCAGCCTCAGCACAATGAGCCAAGTTCTTACCCAACAGGTGCCTTGGCTTTCTTCATTCCAGTCTCTCTTCAGAAGGCCATAGACAACATAGAGTGACTGTTGGACTCAATGATCTTGAAGATCTTTTGTAACCAAAGCAGTCCTAGAATTCTTTCATTTCAAATGTCTGCTTCAACACAGCTGTGACTGTTACCAGCTATGCACACACCACTTGTCTCACAGAGCTGCACTCTAACACAATTTCATTATATCTTTCTCTCTCTCTTTTTTTTTTTTTTTTTTTTTTAAACCACAGAATGCTGCAGGATTTGCTTGGATTTCTTTGGCATCAGGCAGCATCCAGGGGAAGAGTTGTTTGAGACTGAAGTTCAAGGTCATCAGAAAAAGAAATTCAGCCTGTTCTTGGAAGGTAACTTTGTCTCAATGATTTTTGAGAATCTTTACCTGAACATTAGCCAAGCAGACTGTTATTGTTATTCATGGTGGAGGGATGTATTAAAATACTTCATGCTCACACATCCTCAGTGTTTGGGTTCCTTTTCTGTTTCATTCAGCAAATACTGGAAAGTTGTCATTAAAATGGATAAAACAAATTGATTAATTCATCTCAGCTGTGTTGAGCAAACACTTATAATCTGGAACAAGTGCAATTGCTAGAAATAGTTCTGCATAGGGTAATATCTGCTGCTTAGCCACACTAGAACTAGAAATTCAGTTATATTTTTAGTGCTATATATAAATATATTAGGTAAAGGCAAATATGTGCCAGGCTAGTCTGAAAACTATGAGATCAGCTGTATGATGCTCTTGGTGCCACATCCACTACACCTAGCCCCACATATGTATATGTAGGGTATACATTGGTATGCTCTGAAGCATGTTGCCTAATGTGGAAAGTTAACTTCTGGTGATTCTATTGACTACAGATGCCTTAGAAGCTCTTGAAGTATGACCTTTGCCTTGTATGTGCTCAAATTTGATAGACTGAAAGAGTTTGGTTTCTTCAACCTGGAGAACAGAAGGCTCTGGGGACACCCTAAAGTGGCCTTCCAGTATTTGAAGGAGGTAGCAGGAGAGCGGGATGAGGACTTTTTGCAAAGGCATGGAGGACAGGACAAGCTACATTTAGATTAGACATTAGGAGAAATTTTTTGCCCATGAGGTTGGTGAAGCACTGGAACAAGTTGCACAGAGAACTTTGGATGTCCCTTCCCTGCAGGTGCTCAAGGCGAGGCTGGACAAGGCCTTGAGCAACTTGGTCTAGTGGAAGGTGTGTCTGCACATGAAACTAGATGATCTTTAAGGTCTCTTCCAACCCAACCCATTCTATGATTCCATTATAAGTTACTGAATGAAAAAAAAAAAAACCAAAACACTACCACCATCCCACTGTGAAACAGATTTCCTCAGAGCAACACTCAGGTGCACTCAGGGCTTGGTGCACTCAGGTTGGAAATACTGCGGTAGTTTGGTATATGGGTACAGGTCCCTTTGAAATCCCTAGCAAGGATTCTTCATATACTTAAATTAATCCCTTCATATCTTTGATCCAAATCAGGTATTTCTGAGCCTAACTCAACAGCTGCAGCATGCAGGAGGATCTCCTATGTCGCTGTACAGTCCTTTCAGCAACCACATGCCACCAGCAGGTCCCAGGTGACAGTGGCAGTTTCCCTTCTGGGCTGAATTGAACTGCACTGAAATCAGCATCATATCTCTGAGCAAGTCAGAGAACTGCTCTGTCCTGTTCTCTGCGACATGCTTCATGTTGTATGATACTTTGGGCCTTGGGCAGACCTTAAAAACCCAGGTTTTTATAGAACTCTGTTATAAAATCCCCAAATCCTGTTGAATTGACAGGCATTTGCCCTTGCAGTTATGTTCCCAGGAACTCCAGCCATAGAGCTTTTCCCCACCTAGTGTTATGGTGACATCTCAGTCTTTGTCACTTGTTATGTAGAGATAAAAAGGTGGCATTTTCAGGGGCACTGGGTCTCTTCTTTAATAGGCTTGAGCTAGAGGATCAGCTTTTTGCCAAGTCCTTTCTTCTTGTACCACTTGATGGCATGCTTGCACCAGCACACTGCAGGTTGAAAGCAGGACAAACCAACAAATCCTGTCCAAAGCTGTTCCAATTAATTAATTTTGCACCGTGAATGTACCTGTTTAATTGATTAAAGGAATCACACACTGTAGTATTGACTAGGAACAAGCAGGGCATACAAAATAATTAGTCTGTATTTTGCAACTTTAATCCCAGATATTCCCTTCTGAAATCATTATTTTTTCATGCTCTCAGTAAGTTTTGCCTTTGCCTTGCTGAGCCCTTTCTTCCAAGTGTGTCAGTTCTTCATTTTTTCCTCTACAGCTCCCTGTAAGGAGGTTGGCATGAGGTGGGGGTTGTTCTCTTCTCCCTAGAAACAAGTGCTAGGAGGAGAGGAAATGGCCGCAAGTTGCACTAGGGCAGGATGAGGTTGGCTGTGAAAAGAAACCTCTTGAGTGAAAGGAGGTGGTTGAATCCCCATCCCTAGAGGTGTTTGACAGAGGAAGAGATGTGGTGCTGAGGGTTGCGTTTTCCCACCAGACTTGGTAGAGATAGAGAATGTTTGGACTTGATGATCTGAAGTGTTTCTTTCATCCAAACCATTTCTATGATTCTGTGATTATTTTTTTTTCCCTCAAGCAAAAGAAGAGTGGAAACCAACCCCACTAACCCTAACTGTAACCATAACCTTAACACTTAAAACCTAACCCTAACAGGCTGCAGAGTGCAAAGTGAAGCAATGGGGCTTGAGCAAGCAACAGGGCGTGAAGTGAGGCTCCAAGTAGGGTGTCAAGCTGTGTGTGAGCAGACAGGGGATCATGAAGTGAGGTGTGAGCAGGCTGTAACTTTCACCTGTAGAGAATCCACCTTTGGTTAGAAAATATAAAGCCCAGCTTAGCTGTGAAATAGCCCAAGTCCTTTTATCTCTGTAAAGATGCCAGATTATGAATGTTCTCTTCCCTGGATTTTGGTGTAGCTGTTGTGCATGAATGGTCATCTAACAAACCTGAAGTGATTATTCAAGCATTCAAAAGAACAGTTCATGAAAAATGAGATGCTCTGATGAAGAATACCCTTAGGATAGAGAGAGGACTTAAACTGAACAAGCAGCCCAGCTCAGGCTCACCAAGCTGTCCCAACCTCATTTGATCCTGGAGGGTTGTTAATCTTGGGTTCAGGAGAGATGTGTCTCATAGCTGTAACAAAATCTAATGAGATGTGAAGCCTCAAAACCAGGACTCCAGCACACAGAACCAAAATCATTATTGGCACATGAACAGGAGACAGATCCAGTTCAGCCCTACTGTGGTGGTTTGACCCCAGCTGGATGCCACGTGTCCACCCAAGATGTTTTGGCAGTTCCCTCCTCAGGTGGACAGAGGAGAAAAAATATTAAAGAAAGGCTCATGGGTTGAGATAAGAACAGGGAGAGATCATTCACAAATTACTGTCATATTCTAAAGAGACTGGACTTGGGGAAAGCTTCTAGCGTTTTCTCACAGAAGTCACTCCTGTAGCCCACTGCCACCAAAACCTTGCCATGCAAAACCTACTTTCACTAGCTTGCCAAACTTACACATCTATCTATCAACCTTTCTGGGTAATAAAAAATGTATACCACTGAAAACCATGGGCCACAGGAGTGTTTCCCTGCATCACAAAGGAAAAAAGTACCCTGCTCCTGCCATGCTGCTCAGATACAGTATCAAAATTATCCTGTCCGCTTTTGTTGCTGCTTCTTACCATATTATGTTGAAGTTCACTATGTGAGGACAGGAAGAATGAGCTTTTTGTTTTCTAAGTGTAAACACTCTACAGGGGAAAGTTGCAGCAGCTGGAATTCATCCAATGAGTCTTGGACATTTGCAGGGTATGCTTTATTCTGATCCCGTTTTGTCTGTTTCCTCCACCAATCATAGAAGGTACTTAAGTATTTAGCCCAAGGATATGTTTTAGATACCAAAACAGAGTTAATAAACTTATTGACAACTTCCATGTTTTACCTTTTCCCAGGACAGCCCTATNAAAATATTCCAATTAGCTTTAAACCACCACATTTGGCTATCATTTCCCTCAGCTATATCTTTACACAATGCATGTCTCATTCATCTACTGGAGCTGAACCAGTGTGGTACTTGCAGCACCAACACCAGGAAAAATCCCTCTCTGGTCTAGTTTGGGTTCTTTCTTCTCTTCCCTTTCCTTTCTTCTGTTGTTTCACAGGTCTTCTCTACTTCTTTCTTGGAAATCTGCTACTTCTGGCTTCATTCATGGCAAAAAGTTGAAAGAGAATTGATTAGCTCAGTTGGTTAGAGTTTGATTCCTCTTAATTACAGAGGAAAAAAAAACCTGTTTGTTTTGTTGTAAAGGTAATACTGAGTTAAAAAGACTCCCTTGACAGCCTGAGGAGGGTTCAGCTGGCCATGGTCCTCTGCATCAGTGCTTTCTGTCTAATCTCCCTGTGGTCAAGGGAGAAAGGTGGGTAATTCTAAACCTAAAAGAAGTATCTAAAACAGGTGACTCCTCATAACTAGTGTTGATGCCTGGAATTAGGTGAGATCATCTCATCTCAGCTGTCCTTAGCCAGTTTACAGAGAGGTTGCATTCTGATGGAAAATGTTTTCAGTTCAGCAGCATTTCACCAGATATAAATTCATTCTCACTGTTTGCTCTCCTGTCATTGCTTGGATTTCTCTCAGGCTAGACAAGCAGTTTCATTTTGCCTACAGTAAAACTGTATTTGCAGCTCCACTGCGTTCCAGCACGGTGCTGTAATGCTGCCATCCAGAAGATGTTGCTTTTCCTCTCTGTGCATGAGCTTCACTTCCTTCACTCTTGATCTGAACTTTGTGCAGACCAAATATGAGTGGTCCCTTTGGATTCATCATCTATGATACTTACAAGAATGATATTTTGAAGATAAGTTCACTCAAAATGTACCACTCAGAAATTCTTATGGAAATTGTCAAAACAGTATGGAGGCCCTTGTTAGCAGGACACAGAATGAGTGTCTCTGTCATATTGGAGCCTTTCAGACAGGTGCTTCTCCTGCATAATGATGCTTACTGAAAAGGGCACCCCAATCACTAGAGGAAAGGAAGAAACTGAACCAAGTTCTGTCCTGGGAGAGCATGAAGAAGCTCCATTAATTTTATGTTTTTAGCAGAGTTTAGCTGAATGCTCCTGCCAGGAATGTGTTCCCCAGAGTGACTGAGTAAAATGGGGTTGAATTCACACTTCTTTAGCTGAAGAGGCACTAGGAATAAACTGGTGGCAGGGAAAAGAAAATACAGACAAACACAGATTAAGGCAAAAGCCTTCAAGTTTGAAATGGGTCACACTGTGCTTGCCTTTCTGTTACTTGGAGTCTCCTATAATTAATTTGCTGTCAGAAATAAATTAGCTTGTTGTTGCTAGGCATGAAGAGCATCTACAGGGAGCTAGTAAAGTAGCACCTGTGTTCCTGGCAGAAACTTGAGCCAGCAATAAATACCGTTTCTAGCTCAGCCACTGAGTTTTTGGGTACCTATGGGGAAATGGAGCTGAAGACAGGTTAAGCAGGGATAAAATACATCTGCAAAGCAGTTGAGAGCTGTGTAAATGCTAATAGTAGGTTGCTGCATGGCATGTGGCTTAGGTGGCTGCCTACTGCTTTCAGCCAGCCACTGCCCCGTGAGTGAGCACCTTGTGCCTGCTCTGGGACCAGCTATTCAGCCTCTTGCTTCTGGGTGCTTATTCTGCTTTGAGCATTGTGACTAGAAAAGTGGAACTCTTCTGTGCTTTCTGGGCAGCAGAGCTCACCCACTGCCACCAGCCCACGGTGTGCATTACTTTAATGGCCCAGTATGGTCATCTTCTTCTCCAGAGGAACCAGGGCAGTTGTTTTAACTGAAAGTTGACCAGGGAAAAGAGTCATCTTAGGGTCTGCAAGTGTCTGTATTGCTTCTGGCTTTGTAAACAGCTCTGTTTTCTAGAGAGGCTACTTTAGTTTAGAGGAGTGAACTGGGAAGTCTCATTTCAGATTCTGCTCTCTGTAGTATGGGCTTAGATATGGACTGTCAATTGCTGAGGTCTGTTTGACTTTACACTGTCCTTGTCCATTCCTTGACTATGATCCCATCCAGCGTGGAATGGAATTTCTAGGGCTGGATGAACTAAAGACACTTTGGGTCTCCCTCAAAGACCCATGGAAAAGTCATAGCTCATGGCAAGCCTCACTGCTGATACTCAGCTTTTGAGCACTGGAGACCTGTCCTTTTTTCAGGTAGGCATTTGAAGGAATTTGTGTATTCATCCAGACTGCCACATATCTGGAAGTTCCAGACATGTCATTAGCACACATGCTGTGTGACTGCGCTCTGCAAGGGCAGCAAAGCTGACACATGCAGTACATACTAGGCAGCCTCTGGATGTAATGTGTGAGCTGCTGGAACTTGAGTCTGCATGTTGTGCAAGCACAGGCTCACAGACCATATAAAGGGTGGTGTAGACACATCCCTGGTGCTTTGGATTTGTTGCATGTGCTCTGCAAAGGGCACATTCATGATTTTCTAGTAAATGTTTGCAGTATCTAAGTGTCATGGTCTAGAGATACAGACCGTAAAGATTGTAGGTAGCGGTAGCACACTGTACTAGATTAACTATCAGAGCTGAACAAGCTTTCTGAGCCATGAACCCTTCTTGATTTCTACAGTAGAAGCAACTGCTCTAGATACCTGCTGGCAGCAACTGCTCTGTTAATCACGTATTTACTACAACAGCTGTTCCATTAATTAGGGATTAAAAATTAGATTACCCCTGACAGAGAAACAATGGGACATCTTTATGTGTGCATGGTGGGTTCCTGTCTTAAAAAGCTGTAACCAGAGCACAGCTGCAGATACTGACCCAAGCTACAGTTCACAAAGTGTTGTTCTCAGATAAGGGTGCATTGAAGCACATGCTGAAATGTTTCTGGAATCCAGGGGTTAAAAATACTGAGAAAAAAAGCAAGGTAAGGCAAGGAAGGGCAATACAAGTGAAAGGCAAGGTGAGAAGAGAGGAAAAAGGAGGGGAAAGAGGAGGGGAGAGAAAGGGGAGAGAGAAGGCTGCCTTTACTTTTGTGAGAATTAAATATCTGTATTACACAGAACTGCAGGCAGATGTTCTGTTTCTTGATACCTCCACACTCATAAATTAAGCCTACTTGTGTCTAGAAACAACTGCCTGACACTGAGCGTTGGGAACAACCGTGTGTGTTATCCAGAGCACAGAGGCTCTTGCATTAGGAGGTAGGTTCCAGAGCAAACATTGTGAATGTTTGTCCAAACCCAAGAAGCAGCTAAAGGACTGTGGAAATAACTGATTAGACATGTGACTGCTGTAGCTCATGCTTATTGCAAGTTTATGGAGGATTGATGTCATTTAGGTGTCTAAAATCTTCAGCGTTTTCTTCTCATTTTTAAAAGCCTTTATCTTATATTTCTTTTTGGTGCTTTTTGTATCAGATACTGTTTGCCACCTCCAGGTGCAAGCTCTCTTTAAAAATAGTCTGTTTACAAAGTTGCATGCTGGTCTTTCTGCATCCTTCTCAGGAGGAGAAGGGTACTGTGTGTGCTTTCTCTACTTCATCAGCAGAATTGTGAATCAGCAAAGCCATTATTACTGCTGGTCAAATACACTGACAGTGCTGGCATGCATTTTAGTTCCAAATCAGACTTTCAAACATTCAGCTGATAGTTTTATTACTGAGACCTCACCTGAAAAGAAATTCTTATGAAAAATTTCAGAGAGAACTCCAAGCTATAGTTCCCTAGCACTTGGGGCCGCAATCCTCTGATGTCTCCCACGGTACAGAGACAGGCAACAAAAGCATGCTAGGTGTATCATCTCCTGGAAACTGAGCATGTACCTCATTTTCATTGTAATTGCTGTTGTTAACTTAGGTGGGATAAATGTGAGAGGAGCCAGAATTCATGTACATTAATTTTATTATCAGCTTTTATTCTCTGCTCCTGTCATTTAGAGATATCCTATCACACGGTGCACCTTGTTTCATGAAGAAGTAAAGTATAAATCAATAAAGTATAATTTCTCTTTACACAGCTCGCTTTTTAACTTCAGGGATGCTACTTGTACCTGATTTTCCTGCCAGGGTTAAGGTCTCGCTAACCTTCTATAAAGGTTAGAGAGACCACTCATTAGAAACAGTCCTTTTAGGAAACTCCTTCTGCTAGGGTTATTCATTTAGGCTGTTCAAATAATTGCCTAAACAAATAAATGGATTATCTAGATTGTGTTTCCTTGCATCTCATGTCCTTATAAACAAATCTGTTTTGACAGGAAAGAAGTCAGAAGGCTATTTTAAACACATCTGAGCAATTGACTCCCCATGGTGTCTTGGAGGTAATATTTATGTATCTTTTTGAGCAGCTGAGCTGCATCTAAGTGGTGAGAACTGTGAGTGGTTTTCCATTTCTGTATAGGTACATATGTGGATGATATCCCAGCTTCACCTCAGGATGAGATACAAACATATCCCTTATTTTCTTCTTAAGATTATTTTATAAAAGAAAGACCTTTTTTCTGTCTGTACAAAAGAAATTACTCTCACAACAGCTTTTGAGGGAGGGCTCTAATCTTCTATTACCAAGGAATGAATATCAGTATTGCATATAAATGCTTATGATTATGTATTAGCATAATGTATTTTATTCTATTTTAGTGATTGAAAAATTGAAATTATGTTAAATCCAAGTTCTTTATTTCATAGTTTTCAGTCTAATTCTCTATCACACAAGAGCAACACTGAGTTTATCCCAGCCATGGGATAAACTTCCATTGCTTTCCCTAAGCCATGGAAGTTAAGATTCTCAGGATTTTCTAAAGTTAACTAAATTACGTTGTTTACTTTGTAGATCTATGCTGCTGTTTCTTTATATAGAAGAGAGTGTCTTAGAATGTTTAAGGGTAAAGCAGGTCTAAAACCTAGGCAGTTGCTTTTAGCTGGAAGCTTCTGTAGGTTTTCAAATGTCAGATAGTGGCACTTAATGAAGAACAAAGCTTGTAGAAGGAGGTATTTATAACAAAGGATTTGCAAACCTTTCAAGCAATTACAGAAACCCTTTCCCTCTCCCTCTCCTCATTCTATCTGGTAAAGATTATAATTTCAGCTTGTGGAGAATCTTGACACTTTCAAAGTTGTCTTAATTCACAATAGTTAAAAGAATCACATACCAGCTTCCCACAGAATGAGAAAAACCACTCAGAACCATTTAATTGTTTCATTCAGATACCATCAAGATATTATAATGTCAAATACATTATATAATTATAATAGAATGGTAGTTTGCATATTTTATACAGCTAAGCAAAATGAATGAACTCAAAGTAAAGTTGATTGTAATCGTATTTGAAACAATAACATCAAAAAGTAATGGAAAATTGAATTTATTCAAATTAATTTATATGGGGTTTTCAGTCAGTTTTGGGGTTTTTTTAAATTGACACATTCCTTCCTCCATTGTTTTTATTCTAGTTAAATTGTCTTTTCTTTAAATTTAAATTTTGATCTGAAAATAAGGTTGTTAGTGACTGGAGGACACTGCTGTGAAACATTTAGTAATTTTCTTGCAATCTTTTGTCATTGACACATATAAAGGGTGATTTCAGTCATTTCTACAGATTTATTTCCATGTACTAAGACTCTGTGATTCTGTTCAGGAATTTTCTAAAAAGAAAACTGTATAACTGAGCTATGGATAATGATGTGCAAGAATCCAGTCTTCAGAGACCCTGGGACTCATGTGGCATCTGGACAGCACATGTGCAGCATGTCATCCTCTGCAGCATTGCTCTACTGCACACAACCTGTGCACAAGAAATGCCACCTTTCCTGAAAATGCTTGGAGCCACTTACCCACATGAGACATCCACGAAGCAAATCAGATGTCTTCATGTAGATGTCCTAAGACCATTTCACGTAGTTCAGTTTGTGAGACGTACAGAAGGTCTGGTGGATGTAGCATAAGACACATAGAACTTCTTTGTCCATCTGGGGAAGCAGCTGAGCATACATGGAATACTGCAGGGCGTCTAAAATGGCACTAGAGCTATAGTTGGTGACAGGGAATGTTCCCACTATGAAGAGCAGGCTGATGTGTGTACATGTAAATAGACTTTAAAGCCAGGCAGGTCTTAACATCTGCTTTGACAACATTCCTGGGCAAAAAGAAGCCCAGGGGAAAGGAAGACATGGTTCTAAAGAATATGGGTTAGGGGATGCTCTGGAAATTATATGAATTGTTCTTTTTAATTTTTGATTTTGTGGTTGGGTTTTTTTGTTAGGCTTGGGCTTTTTTTCTGGTTGGTTGGTTTTGTTTGTTGGTTTGATTTGGTTTTTTTTCCCTTCAGATGGCAAAAATCTTAGCAGGAATAGCCCCTCTTTCTAGTTTCCTAAACTGTACGATGACAGAAGATCTCCCATATGGGGACTCTTGAGATACCACCATACTTTTAAGTAAGGTGCTCTGGAACACTCTAAAGACAAATCTCATTTGGCTTGGCTTCAAATCTGGCTTTAAACTGAGATCTGGGTCAAAGCAAAGACAGAGGTCCTTATGCTTTCTATTGCCTCTGCTTCTGGTGACACTTCATATGGTACCAGACTAAAGCTAGGTTAAAGCATTACACTGCTTGTTACCTCCACAGTGTGACTTACATCAAACTCTAAATGACTTCTGGGTTCTCTTAATAGGTGTTACTGTTTCCAACTGGTGCAAGTGCTTTGGATGGCTGTTGCAGCAGCATATACGGGGCATTACCCAGGTCTGCTGCCAGTAAGTGTCTGAGGAAACTGGCATTAAAATGGCTTACTGTGAAATGCAGTGAAGTCCCACAGCAGTTTCTTATTGGAAGAATTTACTGCTGGATCAAGACAATAACAACTTTACATCCAAATTAGTTCCTAACATGAGTGGTTGTATCAAACAAGAACTCGGTTCTGGAAATTTGGCAATCAAAACTTCAAATATTAAATTCATTTTCATTTACCGATTGGATGTCATGGAGACAGTAGATCTTGTCTTGCCTTTGTTTTAAAGTTATGTTGCATATATCTTATTATGCAAGTGCCACATGCAGTAATTTGTTGAAAGTGGTTTCCCTTGCAGAGATGGAGTGATTTCAACAGTGAAGAATGTGTAGTACTCTCCCTTTCTGCCTGATTTCCCAGCAACTCATTAAGAGCACTGTTTGAGGCTCTCTGACTGGTTATCCAGCAGCTGAAGAAACATTAACGGTTTGGATTTAAAATGGATGCTTTAGCAGTTGCAGATATGTGGCAGAGAAACTGCCACCCTTATAGTACCGTGGAAGCTCTAGGGTCAGAGTTTCTGACTTTGGTCTGCTTCAGTTTGTAATTTATTTAGGTAACCATACAATTAGAGATCTTCTGAAGTTCTGAGTATTTGAAATCAAAGAGCCCACAGAACAGGTATTGAAGAGCACATTAAGTGACTGAATGCTGATAGAGATTTCTCTACCCAGTTAGAAGGATAAATTTCCCATTCCAGTTTGTCACACCTATATTCCAGCATAGTTTCCATCTATTGCTTGCTTAAACACCACAGCAGATCAGTGTTTGGTATTTCACTGTTCTTTTCTTCTAGCTGATCCTTCTGAAACGAAGCTGCAACCAGGACGTTACCACCCTGTGCGTGCATAGCACAGAGAGAGTTTTTGCTATTTTTTCTCAACATGAAATGACTTGTTCCAGTGGGCTGGGTGTATCTGTGTCCTTTGCAGGTCTTGTTACTTCAACAAAGCAGTTTTGAATACTGTAGCAAATATTCTGTTATGTCTTTAAGCTTTATTAGCAGTATCTCTTTTCATCCTGTTAAAAACTGATTACTTGTGGAAGCAATATAGTCAATGTTTTGGGTGGGTTGTTTGGCTTTAAGAGCTAAGCTTATAACCACTGGAAAATGCAATGCAAATGTTTCTAAATTTGTAACAAAAAAGAAAGGCTATTCCTTTGCTGAGTTACTGTATGGTTTTAAACCCTTATTTAGTGTCTCTGCCAAGACCTGTATACTAGAGATCAACTATAATTCCCAAGAGAAAGCTGATTTCCCGAGGTTGTCAGAAACATTTATATTTATGAAGGGAATTGTGCAAAGACCACATTTTTCCACAGAATGAGAATTAATTCCACACATTTCAAACGTTTTGTGTGATTGTATTGACATCTGTTTCATGTTGTAAGGAGGATTAACAATATTTGTTTTGGAAAACGGACTCCAAGGACTTTATATTTGGGGAAGCAAAGACATTGTCGGAGTTGAATCAGCATCCTGTACTGGCTGAAAAGCAGAAGCAATATTACACGAGTCATTCAAGATGAATTGCCATGGGTTTAAATAGGAGTTCTTGGTTGTTATTGTTAAGGAACTGTACTTGCATCCGTCACGCTTTGAAAGTAATTGCTTGCTGTATGTAGCCATTAATGCTAATTACACTGCAGGAGCTGATGTGACAGGCTATTTGTTATCCTTGAAGGTATGAAGGAAAAAGTTCAATACCTTGGCTGGTAGCACTTTTCTGAAGTCCTTGACAAAACCACCAATTCCTGATTTGTCTTCATAATTCTGCAGCTGCCTTAGCATTTTATTTCTTGGCCTGACCTTTGGTGGATGAAACCTGTCTGAGTGTCAGGTAATGAACTGTGGATGGAGTGGTTTCTGTGAAAGCCTGTATTGTACAACTCCTTTATTATGTTTGATTGTCAGTAAGTTTCGGGTTGTTTTGTTCTCGCTTTTATAGACACAGCGGCTCTCAAGTGGTGTAGGATCCAGAGTCTGTGATCCTGTTCAAAAACTGAAAGGAAAATTCCATAAATCATTCGGTGAATTGCACAATTTTCCTCTTTTCAGTGAGACTTTTATATAGAAAAATGCTTAGATTGTGAGGGTTTATGATTACTGTTTGGAGCCAGTTGGAGTTGTTCTTTGGAATGGAATAGCAGTTCCTTTGTCTTCTTCCTCTTCCAGACCAACTCGCTAAGTGTATATATGCAGATATTTGCATGTGGGGTTCAAAGTCATTCACAACATGTCTTAGCAGGATTGACTTGGAGACTGATATTTCAGAGCACATGGGAATCTGTATTGCACTGAACTCTAAGGGCTGAATGCTCTACACATAGCTCAAATAGAAGACACTTCTGAATGTAAGGTTCTAATACGAATATGCCAGACAAAGGAGAGAGATTTAAGAACATAATAATAGTGTTGTCAGTGTGAATATATGTCCCTCTACGAAGTAATGTTAGGAAAGAATCAGTATATAAAAAAGCTAAGGTAGGCCATAAAAATTAATGCAATCCGAGTTAACTGACTTCTCCAGTTCTCTAAATATCAGAGAGATTCAGAGTCTTATTAAGGAGATTAAAGGCCTTGTGGAAAATAACCATGGCTCTAAAGCCTGGATGCCCTCCTCCTTGGCAAATGATGTGATCATTGATAGCCAAGTTTCAAAGCCCTCTGATGACAGAGTGATTCTGCTCAGATCATTTGAAATACATGATGGGGAAAAAAAAAGAGTATGTGGCTGAAGAGTAAATTTCCACAACAATATTATTTGCATCTGCAGAAACGTTTATTTTTTATATTTATTCAATTGCATAGGTATAGGTATATGTATGTGTATATATATATATATATATATGTATG
Organism: Ramphastos sulfuratus; assembly: GCA_013399055.1. Classification (NCBI taxonomy): domain Eukaryota; kingdom Metazoa; phylum Chordata; class Aves; order Piciformes; family Ramphastidae; genus Ramphastos; species Ramphastos sulfuratus. Next base: position 230,599 of record WBNM01022742.1, on the reverse strand, counting down.
TATGTATATCTGTATATATGCAGACAATTGTATATATACACACAGACACAATTTTATATACCCCCCTCATTCTAAAATGCTTCTTTATTAAAACAGCTTGGAACAAATAGCAGAGTTTTGGCCTCTTAACCAAAGTAGGGTGATTCATCTAGAGAAAACCCATGTAGTTATGTGCTGGTTTAAGGCTAATTGGAATATTTTAATAGAGTAAACTATACGGTAGGCTGTGAAAGGAAAAACAAGGGTGATGTCTACTTCACTCATAGGCTTGCTGAGATGTTTAGGAATAAGTACTCAAAACAAAAAATAAGCCACTTGGGCTTGTCACAGTCTCACTCGGGCTTGTCGCAGTCTCGGGGGCACAGCGTCTGGGGCTGTCTAGTGACTTCTGGCTTCTCCTATCTGCCAATTAATTTCACTAATCACTTTTTCTTCNTCAATGCCATGAAAGATCCTTCACTTGTATTATATGCCCTTTAAAGCATTATAGCTCTAAAAAGTACCCTTCCTTTTCCAAGTCTGCACAGACTGGAAGAAAAATAAAAACAAATCAGAACTCAGTCTTGCTCTGCTGACACTTGAGGTGCAAGTGAAGGATGCCTTGGGCTAAGAAGTGCAGGGGAAAATCTTCATGTTAACTGCCTGAAATCAGCAGAACCTCTGAACTTTGTGGCCCTTGAAATGTCCATACCAAGATCAAAGCTGGTATGTTGATACTGTCTGCCACATGTGATCAGCTGTGAAAATGCTCTGCATGAGATTCAGATTGTATCCTACCAATGAAAAAGCAAAAGCTCCAGAAAGCACATGCTTCTGGTGCAAAACAAAGGGATTTGCTGTGGTCTGGTGCACTGCAAAGTGACTTGGTGAGCAGTGTCTCCTAGTGCTGAATGTGGGATGCTGTTCCAGGAAGAGTACCATGCTGCTGAAGATGAGATTGCACAGCCAGCTGGTCCTGGGGGGGGGGTATGTATTAATTTGTCGTGCATCATTGCCTGTTATTTCATATCATGACATATTCTATTAAGCTATTTTGGGGTACAGGTTGTGACTGCAGCTGGCACTCTGTGTCACATTATATTACATCAGGTGGCAGCACAAGGTAATTGCTTGGTTTGAGCTTTTATTTTTCACAAATCGAACAATTAGGGCCATGCAAGTGAGTGAGGAGGGTAAGAAATGAACAGACCACCTTGTGCCTACTGTGAGGGTAGAAAGCTCAACAGACTTTGAGGGCTGGATGCCCTTTAGGGCATCTTTGGCACATCGCTGTGTTCTCATCCCATGTCTCTGTGGAGCCATCAGCTTTGTCACAATGTGCAGTTGCCTCTCGTTTAGTTTCACACCTTATCTCTTTTTCCTGGGAGCCCTTTTGCTATGCAGAAGAAAAGACACGTCCTGTTTTGAACTTTGGAAGCCAATAATTCAACATGATCCTTTTCTCTTTCCCACTGGTGGGAACTACAACTTATGTGGATTGGTTCACTGATTTTTGGCACTCATGTCTGGGGGCTCGAGCTTGTTCAGAAGCCTCAGACATAATGAGACAGGCAGCTAACTCTCCCCCAGATCCTGGTTAGGAAACTGCAAAGGGCTGAACTTGGGCTTGTGCTCCCTGCTATCAGAGTATTATCCCTGGTTTTGTCCAAAGATGGCCTAAGGACTAATATAGACATGAAGTGGAAAGTACATCTGAGACTCCACTTCTGCCCCTTCACAGGTCAGGCTTCCTCTTGCCCAAGTACTTTCTTATCCCCAAGTTTTGCATTCCTGTCTGCATAGGTGTCTACTTGCAGAGGCTGCAAAAGCAAATGTATCTCCTTTTCACTTCTCCTCCTGAGAAGTGATATGCAGATCAGTAAGTAACAACACAGCTTCCAGTCCTAGTTGACAGAGAAAGGTGGAACACTCCTGCAATGCTCTGCCCCTCCCTTTGTGCCCAGAGGTCTAGTCTAGTCTTTCTTTTCAGACTACAGCAAGCTTTTGGGAATACTCCAGCTCTTAATGTTTACCACAGACCAAAACCTCTGAGGAACAATGTGCCAGGCCTGGCATAGCCACTTGTTAGCTATGCCTGGTGAATTTGGGTGCAGCCTCCTGGCCCTTTCTCCTTCCCTAACCCTGCTGTGTCAGACCTGGCTGAAATGAGAACTGCTGTCCTGGCTGATGAGTTTCTGTTCATGCAAAACAGTTGAAGGAGAGACAGCCCTTGAGCAAGTGGCTTGCTTCATTAATTGTCTAATAAAACAGGCTCTGGGTTTCAGCTGCACTTAAACACTTCTAGCAAGACTCCACAACTTGTGCACTTTTAAGCATGTATCCACACAGGTCTCTGGAGATCAGGCGTAATGTATGTTGCTGACTTTATCATCCACACCATATGTGAAGATATTTCACTTGATGATGATGATGATGTGGATCTTACAGTAGCTCTCCAGATACAAGCAAAAGACCTTTTGCTTCCAAGTTAGCAGTCACAACTCAGCCCTGGCATTTTAATTCCCCTGTATCCATATTTATAAATTAGGCTGGAAATCAGAGGCAATGGGGGCCTATAGCAGCCTTCCTATAAGAATGATGGAAGTGAGCAAATTACTTTTTAGATGGGCCAGAGGAAGAAAAATATAGGATTGTGTGGGTGCCTGTCATGGCTGAGGGTTTCATCATTGTGACCCCTGTGTTTTCTTCTAGTGCTGTGTTTTCTGTTTAGAGAACAGATTTCCTTCCTTCTGGTGTTTGCAAGCTATTAGTAGCTTATGAGCACACAGTTGCAAGTTTATGTTGTTGGATGCTAAGGTCCTCTCATCCTTAGCTCTCACTTAAGTGTGCTGATGATTCATATTTAGATCAGTCAGCCCCGGATGCCACTTCCATTTACATTGGCTAAGTCACTTTCAAGAGCTAAGGGTCCACTAATGCCATCCTACAATTCCCCCACTGAGTCCAGAAAGAAAAACATCCTCACTGAGAAGATCAGAATAGCTCAGCATAATGTACCATCAAGAAACACAGATGTCTGCAGATCGTGAAGGATAACCTGAATAAGCAGAGTACCAGTGAAGGGCCGTTAAATTGATTGTGACTTTGTAGTGTGATTAAAATGAGTTGGGCAAGGACAATCCATCTGTGCTGATGCAGGCTAACTACTCCTGCGAGTTAATGGTGTGTTAAAGAACGTGCAGCATTTTGGGCTTCGAAGAACAGGGACGTTTGGCTCAGACAAAAGGGCTGTCTAGTCCTGTTCTCTGTCTTTGACAGCAACCAGCAGCGGTGACACAGAACAAGGAAAAAGTGAGACCCTGGGCTTGCCCCGGAGGGGAAACCATGAGTTGTGTTGTAGTGAATGTGTCCATCTCTGACGAGGAAATATCTCTGGGTGAGTGAAGGAGAGGAACAGCTAAGCAGGAAAAGTGAGACTTTATTTGAGTTAATGGAAAACATGGATTTCCATGGGGCTTGGGTTTCAAAATGAATTTTCACCCTTGGAATTTTTCACAGCAGATATGTCTGTTGCTATTAAATCTCTCAGAATCAAAAGCTACTTATTTTTATCCCTCCAGGCTCTGCTCTCCTATTAAGAAAATCACTAATGCCAGTGATGCAAGGACTTTTAAGGTCTATAGGCTGTCTGTATGTAAACCCAGCTCGCTTTTATTGTAGTCCGAGGTGCCATTCAGTTAGCTGATGAATTGATGTTGTATCCTTGAGACAAGTGATGAGATAGAGCATCACAGATGTACACTTACACCTGAAGACAGTAAGTGTTCAGTGATGCTTACGTTTATATGAATGCCCAAGTATTGGGGCACCTTATGAACCCTGTCTCTAAGGAAGAGTTGGGGAAGCAGGATCTAGATGGGGCTGGACCATTTTCGTGAGACCAGGAGAGAGTGGTGAGACTGTCAGACCGTGCCCCAGTCTGCTGTAGCAACCAGTTCTGAAACAAACTGCTGGAATCTATCAATCTATTTGCCTTGTTTCAAGTGTTTTTTACTGGAGATGGCAGATCCAGAAATCCTGACAAGGATTCCAAGGCACAACTTGAGACAAAACTGGAAAACAGTCATCTTGTGCTTTACTGTTTTGCCTGGGTGGTTGTGCCAGGCCTGTTTCCTGAAAGTAACTTTGACTGGGAACGTCTCCTACTGTCAGGATCCAGACTATGAGAGCCCCTAATCAGTTCCCTAGCAAAGTTTGAGGTGCTTTGCTTAGTGTAAGCAATGCTATCTTCAGTGGCATCATGAACTGGTTCCCATCTCAGCATTTTGCCTGGATTAGCACTTGTAATGAAGTTGGTGGCTGCAGTTTCTTCTGAAATGGGTGCTTATCTACACCACCTAACTCTAGTCCTAGCTCAGAAACAGGCTTCTGGCTTGATTTTGCAGTGACTGGAACCTATATTTTTAAGGTTAAAACATGCATCAGTCTTTACGTATCAAAATCCTCTCCAGAAGAGTGGTGATGGGATGCATTCACAGTGCCTGGGACACCTTATTTAGGGTATGTTCACAGGATGGGCAGTCTGTGCAGTTCTACCATGCTGTACTTTGTGCAGACAGTAAAAGTGTAAATTACTTGTAAAGACAAAAAATGAATGAGCAGATGTAAGAGCTGATGTACCTAACTCTGCTGATGAAAGGATTCTGCATATCTGCAGCACAACACATGCTGATATGAAATCAGTAATTCCTATTAGCATCTCCATGCCCAGCATCTGTAAGATCAATACTACAGTAGCATGCAATTTGAAGAAAGACTTTTTTTTTTTTTTTATACTATAGGACGCAAACTTTGCCTTTTGCCATAACTGTCTTTAACCTAAAATTAGCTGCTCATATGCAAAGTAGTGATTCAGAAGGCAATTACTAGTTTTAACTAGTTAGATTAAGGATAGTTGGGTCTATTAGAGAATAGGTAATAGAATATTAGAGAATAAGGTATTTGTTTTTTCTAGCTGTGAAAAAGGTCTGTGAAAAGGGTGTAATTTCTTTTTCTTTGAGCATATCGAAACTATTGGTGATTAATGAGGGTTGTGCTTTCAGACAGTGCCTCTAATAACTTACCTGAGAGTGCCTAAAGTAACTTTGTGTTTTGAAAGGATGAAGTGGAGAACAGTTCATGACAGGTTGTTACATGAGTGTTATTGGGGAAGAGAGCAGGTAATGATCTTCCAGCACAAAGGCAGTTGCAGAGTTCTCATTTTCATCTGCAGTTTTCACAGACTTCTCACTGTGCCTGTCACTATCATAGACAAGAAACAAGACTGTGCTACCTCATAAACTGGAATAGATAATGTAATAATTTTATGTTGGTATAAACTGAGAAATTTGCTTTCCACTATAACTTAAATAGCAAACCAAAATAATTTAAAGAATAATGAGAAGAATGCCTTGTCTTGGAAAAAAGGGCCTTTTACCTTGTTTTGTCTTCTGTGGTTTCCATAAATAAATATTAATTGTTAGTACAAATAACAGGCAACATTGTAGTCCAAATACTCACTTGTTTTCCAGATTGGGACTCTGAAATGCAACTGCATGATGCACTGAGTCATTTCAAAACCAGAGAATGGTTCTGAATGAAGAGCACCACATTAGCTCTTTATTCACACATTCAGAATTCAAATCCTGGAATTGCCTAAGCCTGCCCTTTGGAGCCTGAGAGAGATGTTGCACCACTTGTGTGTGCAGGATGTCACTGACAGTGGCCAGCGAATGAGATGGAGTTCCAAGATTGTCACCAGAGAGGAAATGCTGCATGGAAATAAATGGCTCTGTTTCTGAGGAGCCAGGCTTCAGGTAAAATTCATGGCAGCTCTCTCTGGTTTGAAGAAGTCTAAGGAGCTGGGGTTTATGCTCTGAAGCATAAGGTCTTTTACAGCCATTGTTTAAAACTTAGGCAGAGTCTTGGATCACATTCAGCCCCTAGATAGTCATAGAATCATAGAATGGTAAGGTTGGAAGGGACCTCCAAGATCATCCAGTTCCAACCGCCTGCCATAGGCAGGGACACCTCTCTCCTGATTTAATGCTAATTGGAATATTTTAATGGGGAAAAAAAAAGATATTATAGGCTGTGAAAAGCAAACAATGGTGATGTCCACTTCACTCATAGGCTTGCTGAGATGTATAAGAACAAGGACACAAACACAGATAAGACAGAGAGTCTCTCTCTGTCGGAGTTGGTGTGTCTTCTCCCTGGGCTTCTGCTGTTAACTCAACTCATCAGTCTGCTGCTGACCCCCCTTGCCGATCCTCCAAACTCACCTTGCATGTAAGGCAGATTTTGGGATAAGGTGGAGGGGTGGAAAGAAGGTGGAAGGGTGGTTGGGAGCCCCTTCTGGGGACTCTGATTTCTGAGAGGGGTATTGTGTTTCTGTAGTACCTTTAACTTGTATATTTCTGTATATAGCTGTATATATATATTGTAATATATTGTAAATATCTGCTTGTATATTGTGCTAAGCTGTAAATATAGCTTCATTCCTTAACTTCCAGCCAGCTGAGTCTAGTCTGGGTGATTTTCATAGAGTGGGGAGGCAGGTAACTCTCAAACCATCACAACCTCCCACTAGAACAGGTCACTCAAGTCAAATACACAACTCTGACTTTAGTGGAAATTCCATGTTTCTTCCCCAGGACAGACTTGCAGTTGCTATTAAATATGCCTTCTGACATTTTAGGCTCTTTTCTTCCTGTAGGAGTAGGAGAATCCATACATTTAGAGAGCACCCTCATCACTGGCATGCCCTGATGACCACTGCCTGCCAAGTTTTTTTTCACTGATTACCAGGGAGCAACCACCTTCATAGAGCAGGTAGATTTGATTTTCCAGAATAAAACGTTAGAGATTCAGAAATGAGCTGAAATGAAGAGACATTTATTATTGATGTCTTTAATTAAATATTTATGGGGAGCCATAACTTTGCCTATTATTGTAAATGCAGTATTTAGAGATTTATTTCTCATTCTCCTCTTTTGGATTACTAACACAGATGTACTTTCATGGGCTTTGAATTAGTTGTCTTGGTTCTACGCTAGCATCAATCACATTTCTCCAGAGAAAGCTTTAGGGTGTGATTCAGCTGGACGTTTATGTCCTTTTGTAGTATGATGTGTTGTTCTGATGAGAGCTAATGAGCCTCTGGATACTGCACACTTCCAGCTGGGCTAGGTCAAGGTTTTCTAAAGATACAATTCCTCATATCTTCCTTTCCCAAACAAACTTGCTGATAATACCAAGTAACAAACCCCAGTGCAGTAGAGTTTCCAGCTCTTTCAAGCAGTCCCTTTTTGTCACACTATCCATGAACATATATGGCCACCACCTTCTTCAGTCTGGTAGATACTCACCTATCCAGACTGAGGTTTCCACTTTAGGGTGGACTACCCAGGAGGTTCCAGTTACCATGATTAGCTCTCCATGGACCAAAAAGGGATCTCAGATACCCATCTCATATTTAGAAACTGTAAACTGTAAGCCAAATCCTACCCAAAGTGTCCGGTGTTACTCTTCAGCACCGGAGTCCATTGCTCACACATAGGTGTCAGGTGCCATTTGAAATACCCCTGTGGANGGGACACAGCCTCAAGCTGTGCCAGGGGAGGTCTAGGCTGGATGTTAGGAAGGAACATCCAGGAGGAAGCTCTTGACAGAGAGCATTGGACAGACAGATTGGCATTGGAATGGGCTGCCCAGGGAGGTGGTGGAGTCACTGTCCCTGGAGGTGTTCAGGAAAGGACTGGATGAGGCATCTAGTGCCATGGTCTGGTTGATTGGCTAGGGCTGGGTGCTAGGTTGGACTGGATGATCTTGGAAGTCTCTTCCAACCTGGTCAATTCTATGATTCTGTGATCCCACCTGGCACCTAGGGGCCACTCCAGAGAAGTGAAAGACTTCCAGAGGTCCTATTCTGTGTGATTCAGCTTTTGTAGTTTTGTTTTGTTTTTTATTTTATATGCATACAGATCCCTGAACTCTGCTGCTCAGTCCCATGTATTATGTTGCCTTAGCAGAGTAGCTCCTTTGAGATGGATGCTGCTCTTCAGTCACTCAGGACAGAATAAAGAGCACCTTGTATCTGGCAACCTTTTTAGAAGAAATATCTCACCATTGATTTTCCATAATTTTTATTCTGGCTGATTTTTAATAATCCATTCAGTTTGAACTATCTTTCTTTTTTTTTTTTTTTTGGGGTGGGGCTCTATGTTTTCTTTTGCTTTATCTACATTATGGCTATTTGTTTTGTAGCAGGAATATATTTATAAAATTAGATATCTGTTTGGTTTATTTCATTTTTTATAACTGTTTACTTTTGCAATGTGTTTGGGTTTTTTACAGCCGTGGCTGTTCATTTAGCATGATGCTTTTCATTCCACTAATGAGTGTTCCCCTGCAAGATGAGCTAATGTTGCACACATGAGTGTGTCACTGCAGACTCCTTACCAAAACACTGAAAATCTTTCCAAGAGGTATTAAATTATGTTGACTGTATGCATTTTATGCACAAAATTGAATTTAGCCATAGTCATTTATTCCATCAGGACAGTGGAATGGACAAAAATCTATTGCTTGAAAGGTGTTAAGTGCTACAAGAAAACATCACAGTTCCTTTCAGGCCTTGTATGGAACTCCTTGGAAGTGTTTGAGGTGGGGATGATATTTCTCAGGAATTTTTCTTAGGGATGAGGAGGTAATTTTTTATTGTAGCTGAATTTTATCTGTTACCTCATAATCTGAAAAAAATTCATGCATTGCCTCAAGATCTGAGAACTCAGCTCCTAGATATGATTTTCATGCACATGATTGTCTTCTCTGTATCTAAATGATCATTTAGGTGACTGAAGGAAACTTTGTTGATGGACTATTTTTGCTGACATAAACCCCAAGCCACTGCCACTGCTAGACCATCTTTATGTGTTAGCTATTGATTCACTTAATCTAAAGCTCACTTTTTTCATGGGACCTGAGAATACATTTTGAAGACGACCAGAGCTGAAAGACTGCCTGGCCCGTAGACGTGAGCCTGTTAACTTCAGTAGCAAGAGGACTAATTCCCAAACAGGAGACACAATATCTGCTTGTCTCGTTTTGGATTTGCTTCTGCTTACCCGAGTGAAGAAGATGTGCTAGAGTCATATTCAGCATTTTTGCAATGCTGATAATCATGAAAGGATAGATTTGAAGTCCTGGGGTATTTTCTTNCTATAATATAATTTTCTCTATTAAAATATTCCAATTAGCCTAAACCAGCACAAAGTTCATAGAAGAAATTTCTTCAGGAACTCCTATACATTGTGTTCAAACTAATACCCTGTAGAAAGAACTCTAAGTTGAATAGAAGATATCTCATAATTAAAAATATTGCTAGCAACTTCTTTAATGATCTAATTAATTTTACCTACTATGGGCAGCTTCACTGATTTCAATTAAAAAGAAGAAGAAGAGACCTGTCAAGTGCCCTGCTTCTTAATGTATTCAATAAGATCAAGGGTGGAGCAGGAAAATATTTTAATGAACACCATCTCTGTTTGCTTAAAGTGAAATTATAACTGATTTCTTATTAATCTGAACAAGAAAGGAAAAACCAAGTGAGAGGACATTTCATGTTTTGTCATTAAAAGTCAGTGACTGACCTGCTTTCTCCCTCTTTTGTTGTGTTTACACTTGAAACAGATTAATCATTAGAGCAACACTATAGGGCGACACTAATGGTCTAATTATTTAGACCGTTCTCAACTCAAATGGTAGAAGTGGATGAACTTATCTAACTATAAATAACAAATTGCCTTTGTCTGCATACCAGGATCTGGGAAAATAGTGTGCTGAGAGTCAGAGTGTAGACACAGAACAGTGTCATTGATCCATGTCATGGCAAGTACCATGTAACAGTAAGTTCAGCTGGAGGATCAGAGTTAAAGGAAAAAGCTTCCAGATCAGAGTTGAGTAATAAGTGAAGTCTCTCTTTGACGAGGGATAGTGTTGTGCAGCATACACCACAGCTGGTGAACTTGTCCAAAGAGTGTCTTCAAGATCTGTAAAGCAAGTGGCACATGTTGCTTGGCCAGATATTGCACTATGGAGTATTGTGGGGATGGCTGTGTCTAGACAGGCAGATAAGAAGGGTAGGAGTGACCCTGAGCACTGGGTCCACGTGTAACTGTTGCCTCTCACTCTAGCTCTGCTTTGGGCCACTCCAGCTGGCTTTTTCTAAGACTATATTTATGAAGGTGTTGACAGTGAGGCTGTGAGCTAGCCACAGCCACTTGCTCTTGGTCACATTCTAGTGGAGAAGTATTTTTTGGTGTGAAATTGAGGATGTATCTGGCATGATTTGGGATCAGTTAAAGGGGGGATAGGAATTTTCAAAATTAAGAACTTGTTGAAAAAGAATCAAAGGTATTTGGAGGAGCTTACACACACTGGGGCTGGAAGCAGGCTCAGGAATGCCAGAAATATGTGTCCTTTAACACCCTCATGCCCTGCCTTTGATTTACCAGACCCTGCTATCCTCCCTGTTACCTTCCTTCCCCTTCCCACTCTCGCAGACTTCGAGAGCACCCAGTCTCTCCCAGCACACATTCAAGAGTACTATTCATTTTTTTGGGGAAGAATTTGATCTCCTTCTGAAGTTTCTGCTATGCCCTTAATGTTTTGGGAAGCTGAAAGCCTGTCCCCCAAAGCCCTGGGTAGAGAAGATTGCATCAAAACATTTGTCTTTCTTCCTTCAGCTTTCAAAGGCTGGGTGTGAGTTGCTGATAGCAGGCTGAGAGGCAGCTGCCCTGGATATGGATCTGACTCACACTATCCAGCCTGCATTAAGGACCTCAAAAGTAAAAAATTTGAACAACCTTTCATTTTCACAGTGTGTTTGTAAAGACTGATCCCTTCCATTAGTGACCACTGGCAAGGATTCTGCTCTCTTTTCCCTCTAGGCATGTACCCACTGCCTAGCTGACATAAAAACCAGACTTCTAGAATACCTGAGGGTGGCAATAAGAGCCATGAGTTAATTCTAGAGGAAACCAAACCACATGAGTAGAACTTGGCATTTTTAAGAAAAGTCTTTTTTTCTCTTTGACTTTTTGTTGCACATATTTCTCAAAAATGCTGTTCAAGTTGGCCTTCTTCAAATACTCCCAAATCTGAAAGACTGTTGCTAACCACATACCCATATGCATTTAAAAACACTTAGCTGAGTTAATGAGGAAGAGTGAGTGCACTTTTAATTCCGGTATGAGTGCCACTCAACTATAACAGCAAAAAGGGAAGAGAATTATCAGAAAAGCACCTTTCTTTTACTACAAGTATGCTAATTGTTTCTCAGTCTGGGACAACTCTAAGCACTATTTTAGCAGCATTTATTGTCAAAATTTCTTCCAAATTGTAATTAAGCAGCAATTATTTAATCTGCAGGTCTTTTAAACTGGTGAAACACTCCTTAGTGAGTGATTTTCCAGTTCAGAACATCCCCATTGGAATTGTTTCAAGAATGCAGACCTGGTGAACAGGAAGGCAGAGGGTTCATCCATATTGAGGGATTCTGAAGCCTCTGTGTCTTACAGCAGGGGCAGGTTCTGAACCTGCCATGGGGAACTGTTCTTCACAGGCATGCCTGCTGCTTACTTCTTTCCCTCTCTTTCTGCTAAGGTGAATTATCTTCATATATTTTTGTGTTCAGTGCTCCTTATTCTGAAGTTATTACTGTTGTAAACAAAGTCCAAGGAAACCGCACTTAAACTCTTGACACTGTGTCCAGTTCTGGGCTCTTTCGTTCAAGAGAATCAGGGAAATATGAGAGAGAGAGTCCAAAGGAGGGCTATGAGGATGATTAGGGGACTGGAACATCTGTCTGAGGAGGAAAGGCTGAAACACCTGGGGCTATATAGTCAGGAGAATATTGAGAAGAGCTCTTACAAATGTTTATAAATGTCTGAAGGGTGGGTGTCAAGAAGAAGGGGCCAGGCTCTGTTAAGTGGTATCCGGTGATAAGACAAGGGGCAACGGATACAAACGGGAACACAGTAACATGAGAAGGCGTTGGGGTGTGGGAGCCCTGGAGCAGGCTGCCCAGAGATGTTGTGGAGTCTCCTTCTCTGGAGACTTTCAAAACTTGCCTGGATGTGTTGCTATGTGACCTGCCGTGGGTAATCCTACTCTGCCAGGGGTGTTGGACTCAATGATCTCTGGAGGTTGCTTCCAACCCCTTCCATTCTATGATTCTATGATTCTGTGATCAGTCTCCCCACTGAAAAACAGCTGCATGCATTGTATTGACCTTGCCACTCTACACACATGATGAAGGGCTGTGGTGCCAGTCCCTTGGTGAAAAGCCTAGAGACAAGGTGTGAATGTATTTAATAAAGAAGAGAAGTTACCAGGAACAGGCTTTTCATCCCGCACACTATATGAGAGTTGTTCTAGAGGAAAAGCATCTCCCAGCTTCCTTAGTGTTTTTCCTGTGTGTTGCTTTCTGTCACGTTACAATGGATGGTATTGGTATTATTTCTGATTGCCTTAGGAAATGACATATTGTGTTTTATTTAGCATGGTCTGCTGAAAGCTGGGTACCAGATCTCACATTCACAAGAAAATCAGAATTTAGAAGGTGACTACTCTAGTCCAGTTTGGAAGACAAATTACTCTTAGTATAATTCCAGAGCATCAAGATGAGTCACCTCTTTCCTTCACATTCCTATTTGCCGTCCTGTATCTTCCTCTGTCACATTGATATTTTCCTTTTTTAATCCTTTTGCCTCCAGGAGAGAGATCATTTATGTTGTAGGAAATTGAAAAATGTTATCCCTAAGGTTTTTCCCTTCATTTTTAGGAGGAGGCCTAAATGAGAGCCAAAATAGTACAATATACTAAAATCATCAATAGGTTCATGCTATGTAAATAAAAGCTAGAACTGCACAGTGCAGTTAACTTGTGTGTGGTGAAACATCTTGTTAGGGTCATAAACTTTACAAATTAATTATCCTCTAGGCTTTTGGGCCTCTTCCATTGCTGACTGTAGAATTAGGTTGCTGCAAAGGACAGAGGCAAAGCTGGATCTGCTCACATACAGGGAAATGGCTCCATTGTGGCTGGCAGAATGGGGCATATAGCAGGGCGTCGACAGGCGAAGCAAGGAAGATCCTGAAGAGACTCCTTTCTGTGCATCAATCTGATGGCTGTGTAACCATGGTGAGAGTGCTTCCACAACTTGTTGTTCAGTAAAGTACTACAAAGTATTTTGATGAAGGACAAAAAGCAGATGTTTTCTACGAGTATATGATTTAAAATCCATTGTGAAATCTCTTAGTAAATCTTTTTGGTTACACTGATACTGTTAGTGACAAATCTTAAAGGTCACAGTGTGTGATGTGCAAAGGCAGTTTTGGGTGCATGAGGAAGCTGCTCACCACCTGCTGTGCCAGACAGAGCACCCTCTTTTCCCTGGCCCTTTGCTCCCCTCTGGTTTTTGCCTTGGGGCAGTCCAGCTGTTCAGCGAACATGGAGATGGCTTGAGCCCTCCCCCTGAAAGCCATGGGCAACTACAGCTGTGCCCAAGGTCACCATGGGTAGGCTTCTAGTGCTTCCAGTAAATTATCAGTAAGCTTCCCACAATGGTGTTCACTGTCATGGAACTGACAAATAAGCACCAGCTGGCAACCTTTGCCATGGTAGAGCTGAACACAAAAGCTCACCACCTCCCTGTTTCTACAGTAGTATCTTTTCCACTGCAAGTCAAATGGGTCCTGCTCACTTTAGCAGGCAACTTCCTTCTCAAGGCTTTTGAAGAGGTTGTACGTTTTGGCTGCAATACTTTGTACTAAGTATATTGGAACAACCTAAGCTTTAAGATAATTTTGTTGACCTACATTAAGTTCTTTTATAATTAAATATGGCATAGTCTAACTACAGGTTCTGAGATACCTCTAAACATCACAGCAATTTGCTACTGAGACCTCTAGCCCTTTAAAATTGCAAAAACATTTTCCAAGACTTATTTTTTATTTTGATTGAGTTGTAGCTACCTTGGGAAAAGTCTCTGGAACCCTGAAAAGAAATGATTTCTTGCCAACTCAACATGACTGACTATTAGGAAATGATTTCATTAAAAAGGAAAACAATCTCACTGAAACTTCAAGATGTACCAAATCCCTATTGACGAGACCTTTCTCTTACCACAAGTGACATAAATGAAAACATCAATGTCATATTAGGTAAGCAACTAAACTGAAAGAATGAGTTTGAAGAGTCAAAGGACCCACTGGGAAAAGCAGAGTACTTTTCAATGGTCTGAAGAAATTAAGAACAGTCTTCAAAGGGCTGCTTCATCAGGATATGAAAAGGCTTGGCCTTTATGCTACTATAATTTATGGATATCTCCTGTTTGTAGGACAAAGTGAAACAGAAAAAACTTCATCACATTTCTGATGGTAGAAGAAAGAACTCAGACTCTTCTGTGTAAAAATTCAAATTAATTTTAACTGGTGTTGTGATTTAAGCCCAGACAGCAACTGAGCACTAGGGAGCTGCTAGCTCAGTCCTCCTCCCTTGGTGGGATGGGAGGAGAATGGGAAGGAAAAAATAAAATCTTGTGGGCTGAGGTAAGAACAGGTTAGTAGGACAACACGAAGAGAGAAGAAGAAGAATGACATTAAGGCTAATAAAAGAAGGCATAAAGTGATTGCTTATGGCCTGGAATTCAATGCTCAGCCCATTCCCCAGTTTCAGTCTCTCCTCCTGGCCATCTCCTCCAGTTATATACCAAGCATACGGTCATAGGGTGTTAAATATCCCCTTGGCTCACTGAGTCAGCCGTTCTGACTGTGGCTCCTGCCAGATTCTTGCAAAAGTTCACTCTATCCCAGCTCAACCCAAGACAACTTGATTGCCACCGATAGCTAGAGGTGCACAGTGCATCTTTGGAAGCATTCCTGCCAGAGACAACAGCAGCAGGAGCTCAAATATCTAATATTAGGATGTGGCCCTGTGTTTCTGAGCATGCTGCAGACTGTGAAGTATAAAGCCCTAATTCTCAATCCCTTCACTCCTGTGGAGGGGTTGAAGAAAATGCAATTCAGTTTCTTCAGCTTTTACTTTTAGCCACCATACCCTTAATATTGTCACAATTAATGCAGACGTCATCATGCACTGTAAATGAGATGTTTGACAAGTGCTCTAATTACTGCATCAAATGTTATGCTCAGTTTGAATTCCCTGAACTTGTGAAGTTCACTTGAAAGAAAAGTCCTTCTTCTGGGCAAAGCTTCCAGCTCTCACAGCACTCTCAGTACTGCTTTAATGGAGAGAGGAAACAGTGACCATCACTGCCCCCAGCTGTAATCTCTGAGGCTTTATCATTAAACTGCTTTTAGAATTAAAAAAAATATATTTCTAGATGTATTTTTGTGCAAGAGCAGTGATTTCTGGTGAGTGCTTAATCTAATTCTGAACTCATTTCCCTGTCTGGTATCCCAAAGGATGAATGACTCTATATTGGATTGGCTCAAGAGTGCAGTCAGAATTGCTTTGGAGAACCAAGTCCTTGTTGTGCTGCAGTACAAGCCACACATTTTTCCTGTAGTACCAAGTTTTAAGTTATGACATAACCAATACTTTTGCAATAATTAGTGGTTTTTTTTTCCTTTGCACTGTTATTTAGCTGCGCCAGTGTGAGTCCATTCTATGGGGTGTAGTTCTTCAAAAATAGATGGCCCCCATGTGGGTCCTCCATGGGCCAAAGGTCTTGCCAGAAAACCTCCTCCAGCGTGGGCTCTCCATCGGCTGCATCTTCCTGCAGAGCACCTGCTTTGGTGCGTGGTCTTTCACAGGCTGCAGGCTGGGTACCTGGCTACACTGTGGCCCGCCATGGACTGCGGTAGGACAGTCTGCCTCACCATGATAGTCTCCATGGCCTGCAGGGGACTCTCGGCTCTGGAGTGAGCAAACTAGATGGGAAATTTGTGCCCTTTTCTCCTGCTGATGCTTGTGGTTTGCTGGGCTTTGCTCAGCTGTATCTGGTTGTAGCTCAGAAAAATGTATTTTGTGTGTGATGGGTATTGCGAATGTTGAATCCTGTGGTTGTTTTGAGAATGGGTTACTTTGAGAATGTTGACTCCTGGAGTTCACAGATGTTATGCAGCTCTTCAGGTATGTGTTATTTACCAGCTTGTAAAAGCTGTTGGTACCAGCTGGCATAGCACAAGTGTCAGTGTTCCCAGACCCAAACGCACCTTTGTAGAGCTGTGTGAAATGTGTGCCCAATTTTCCAGGCATTCCCAATGCTTGCTGAATGAAATGCACTCTGTGAGTTTGCCTATTCACTCTGTTCAGCTCTCTGCTCAGAAAAATGGAGGGACACCTTTTTGACTGCCATTTCAGCCAGAGGTGCCCATTTTACCAGATGAGATGTAAGGGGTGAAAGAAGCCAGTTTGCTTTATTCTGTCAAAGTGAAGGTTAAGAGAAGGATTTGCAATTTTGAAAACAAAACACAGTACGATGAAATGAGTTCTTAACAGTGCCCTTGTATTTTCATTTGCAATCATTCCATTCCTGTCAAGTTTCCCTTCCGAGATATCATTTGTCAGCTGGACTGAGGGCAAACTTTCCTTGCATCCTTTCCATCTGTGTCAGCCTCTGAAAACCTTTTGCTTTAGTCTCTGACCTTTCTTTCTTTTATCCAGCTCTCACCACTCCCTGCCCCCCACCCCCTGCCTCTTCTTTTCCATTCAATAGGAATTGCTGATGGAGGGGTTTGTTTTCTAAACCTGGGAACTGGGAAATACAGCTATTGGTGCCTAAAGTCAGCTGACCAACCTGGCTCACTGCGAACTGTGCTAAACCAGGTGAATTCACTGGCCTAGTTTTCCCAATGTCATCCCAGGCTGGTGCACTGTGGGGTTTGTTCCAGCCTCGCTATATAAGCTTGTGCAGTGAGTTTTGCTTGCCCAGTCCATCAGACTCCTGTTCAGACAGTTCCCAAGTCATATGCTACTGCAGCAAGGTGTTGTTGTGTCCAGCTGCACTAATCTCATGCTCTACAAGCCTTTGTGAAAAACATAAGTAAGGAAACACATAGCTGTACAAAGATATTTGTGCATCAAGCCCAAGAGCTCTGCCTCCTCCCATATTGTCACTTAGCCTGAAAACACAGGAAGATTTGTCAAACTCACAAAGTTCTAGAGTACTAGATGAGCACTTGTTTCTCACATGTTCAAAGCCTACTATTTTTCTGCTCCTAATTTATGTCCTCTGTGCAGAATATATCTGACTGGAGCAAACAGATATTTATATTCCAATTATGATCAAAGACACAAAGTAGCATCTCTTCTGTCTGCTTCCTCTAATGCATTCATATAGACTGTCACTGAAACAGTCATTTCAGCAGCTGTCAGACAAGCTTCTTCATGTTCTTATAGAGCTGCATATGCAGCACTGAACGTGATGATTTTATATTTTATTGCTCTGCTTGAGTAGAAATTGAATTCGTGTCTACTTTTTGAGTGTTTGCAGCAGCTTTAAAGTAGTGGGTAAAGGTGGAGGTCAAGATGTGTTTCAAGCTTGTGTTCTTTTCTGATGTGGAGCTCAGACTCACCCTACTGATGCCTCTGTGCCAGTGGTAGCAAAGATGATAGGGCCTTTCTCTGCCTCTGGATCAATGCCATGACATAACTGGTGCCCATGTGGTAAATCTCCTCTCCTCCAAGATGCAGTGGCCACATCCGTACGATTTGCTGGGTACAATGCAAGCATGAGCTCTACTGAGTCCTTGCTCTCCTGTGAAAGGTGCTTGAGTGCTTGGTCTGGGCAGTACCTAGATGGTACAGGCTAAACATCTCTCAGCACATGACCGTGCTAACAAGTTAATGGGATGGGTCCTTGAGGCCTGCTGTGCCCTTTGAGGCTTGCAATGACTGCAGGGTCTTCCACAGATACTGGCAAGGGAAGAGGGGAGTGTCGTGGTAGGCCTAAACAGACCTCTTGGGCTTGTACATGNTCCATCTAGTGAACAAGTGGCGTACTGGCCGCAGGTGGTACATTGACCACAAACCTTCTCTTTTCCAGTTTGGTTCGAGTTTTGTTAATATATGTTGGTTATTTCCAGATCCTGTTATAACCTGTATATAGTTTCCTAACGTTGCAAAGAGCCTGTTACTATTGTTATTATTAAATGGTGGTAGGGGGTGGTGCGAGTTCCGATTGTTTAATATTAATAAATTATATATTAATATTTTTATAATATCGTCTCGCAGTACCTAATTACCCCTCCCCGACAGGGAGCTAAGATGGAGGCAGTGGCATTTGCACTGCACACCCTAGGTAAGCAGTGAGCTACCTTATCCTCCTGTAACCACAGACTAGAACTTACTGAAAAGCTTTCCTTGCCCACCCCAGTTCACTTTGACTATTCTCTTACTGGAGAGGACAGCAAGAGATACAAGGGCTGCAGGAAACCTCAGCAGCTCATGAGTCTGCCAGCAGAGCCAGGATGTGGCAGTGTGGCCGTGAGCAGACAAGGTCACACTTTGATGCTCAACCAGCCTTTCTTATTCCTTTGTTTCCAAGCGGTGTTGAGCTGCTGGCCGGGTATGTGCCCCGGGTGGATAGCTCATTTGATGCAGAGAGAGCTGCACAGCCCTTTCTCTGGCAGCTTTGTGTAAGCCAGTGTTTAGTTTTCTGTTTGGAAATACAAATTTGTGTCCCCAGCTACTCTGGTGGTTAGCTTCCTCTATAATTAACAAGTGTTTGTGCTTTCCCCATGGGGTACAAACACAAGTCAATCTTGACTTCCTTTCCGTTACATGCAGTATGGCTTTGCCAAACACTTTTAATGCAGTACTCTCCATCTCTCCTAAAATCAATGTTTCAAAACACAATTAGCAATGCTGCAATAGATCTCAAAATATCACAAAATAACTGCGAGCTGGAGGGCTCCAAGATACCACTGACAGTCTAGGTTAAAGTATGTCAGCTCTAATGCTGGGGAAGGAAGTTGCATTTCCCCTCTTTCAGTCGGATAGTTCCAAATATTATGTGCTATAAAAATAATTCATATGATTAAAACTGTCATTGACCTAAACTGCTTTTCCACGTTGTCAAAAGGAAATATATTTACCTTAAAGACAAAAAATAGCTTTTGTTATCCTTCTAAAAGGACTATTTTTCTATTTGAATGCAACTAACTTTAAACACTTCATAAATTTTAAATCTGTCTTCTTAAACTTTTATGACCTTTAGTAAGTGAAAATCCATACAAGAATGGATGTTTCTGATTGCAGAATGAGTGTCTGTTGTTTGTCTAAAAGATGTGGTAGTAAATTTAATCTGATGACATAAGAGACTGCTTCCCAATCTCTCCTGTGAGTCCTACTGGCATGTCTGCCAGTAACCCTGATATAAACCTGCTAGTTTGGTGGAGATAGCAAAGAACTTGAAGGCTCTTTCTAAGCCATGGGGAAATGCTTATCATCTGTTTATTTCTTTCACAGACTGCTGCAGGAAACCTCAGGGTCCACATAGTGAAATACTGTTCAGGCTTGCTCACTGGATGCTAAAAGGTGACTGGAACCCTAGGGTTCCAAACAGCAGAAATTTGAATACTTTGTTGATAAATCCAGTCGGGGGGAAAAAAAAAGGAAAAGCATTTCTTAGCTCCCATTTTCATCTGCAGAAGCCGCAGGTCATGCAAAGCTTTAATTTCCAAATTTAGGCATTTTGATACAGCCATGAGAGCACAAATCTGGCATCTGTTTAAAAAATAAATTGTGGTGAGAAAGCCTTGTGCATATTTTTGATAGATTTGCTCAGCATCCCTGCCAATGTAATAATCCTTCAGAATAATCCTGACGATTCACTGCGAAGGCCAAGAGTCATTATTGATCTTCTCCTTTAAATAACATCCATAAAAATGTTTTTAATTTGCTGTGAGCAATGAAATGGAATCACCCCATTGCAAAGGCTGAACTCTCTCTGCATCAACATTTCCAACACAGGCTTCTAGCCCAGCTCTGAAGAAACATGAAGCTGAGTAATGTGGGAAGTTGTGCATGTGCACGCAAGTATTTGCAGATGCAATTTAGGAACACCAGGTTGAAGTTGCACATAGGAGACCTCTTCGTAGCAGATCTTTTTTAGTAGCTTAGCTATGGAACAAAATACAGGACTGCTTCGTCGTGTCTGTCTGGGACAAGTTTCTCTCTTGTCACAGAACCATGGAAGAGTTTGGGTTGGAAGGGATCTTTAAAGGTCATCCAGTCCAGCTCCCTTGCAATGAGCATGGACATCTTCACTTACAGTCATCTCCAATATACACTGACATGGGATTCTCATCCTGCCAAGCCGCTCCTCCGCATCTCTGCAATCTAAACCAGCACTGTAGTTTGATGTGGGTCCTGCATCAGAGCTGCCTGTGTAAACTTTTGCTTAAGGAATTTCAGTCAGCCATAGAAGCCAGTAAGGAATGCACAGGTTAAGTACCAGTCAGTGTGGCAGGTACAACAACACGCTCCCCCTCACCCCCCTGCTCAGGTGAGCACCTGATCTTCATCGGCTTTTTGTCTCTATCCTAGGGTTCCTTTGTTTGCTTGGAGAAACCAGCCCCCCATTAACTGAGCAACTGACCACAGCCAGACCAGCATGGTCTGGAGCTCTGCTATGGGGAGGAGCTCTCTTCTTCCTGCTCCACAGACATAGCCTTTGCAGCTCAGAATTCCTCCTCCTTAGAATGGAAACTAAAGCACCTCACCCCCTATTTGGTGAGTACAGATACATGTATATATTCCAGTGTCTGTTTTTCTTGTTCCCAGTGAGTTGTGTGCACAGTTTGTCTCTAAGCAGTTTACTTGCTTGTGCAACAGTATTTTCCCAAGTGGCATCTGAGCATGTTGAAAGGAGAGCAGATGTAATAAATCAGTGGCTCTTAGGGTTTGTGTGTTTCCATCAGGACAGTCAAAGAGTGACACAAGTAAAGCACTCTCACTGCCAACAGAAATGCCACTGTTGAGTCCCCTTCTGAGCATTAGGCCTTTTGTTTTCTTTATTTCCTTTTTTCTGTTTCCTGAATGTTTTAATTGATTTGCAGTTCCTCAACTGCCTGAACCTTTGCAATGCCCAGGGGCTTCACTGCATTCTGCAGCCCTTACTCTCTGTTACTGACAGCTGCCTTTAAGCTCTGTGAGCTTCACCTGGCTATGGCAAAGCTTCTGTGGCAGCACTTTGCTGCTGCTGCTGCTTTGGCGCTAATGTTCTTGTCACCTTACACTTGCACATCTCAAAATGTTGGTTTGTCTCTCTTGTTAGCTTTGTTACGGAAAGCAATTGCTGTTAGGATGAGATTTTCTTTATCCTTTTTATGTTGGTTGGTTGTTCTTTTTCTCCCAGAAGCAACTTTAATTACTGGAGGCTATTGCACATCGTTACAGGCTCACAGGATATCAGGGGTTGGAAGGGACCTAAAGAGCTCATCCAGTCCAACTCCCCTGCCAGAGCAGGGCCATAGAATCTGGCTCAAGTCACAGAGGAATGCATCCAGACAGGCCTTGAAAGGCTCCAGAGAAGGAGACTCCACAGCCTCTCTGGAGAGCCTGTTCCAGTGCTCTGTGACCCTTCCAGTCAAGAAGTTCCCCATCTTGTTGAGGTGAAACCTCCTGTGCTGCAGCTTCCCTCCATTGCTCCTTGTCCTATCCCAGGGAGCAACTGAGCAGAGCCTGTCCCCCCACTCCTGACCCCTAGACCTCAGATATTTACAAACATTTATTAAATTCCCTCTCAGTCTTTTCTTCTCCAGACTAAAAAGCCCCGGGTCCCTCAGCCTCTCCTCACCAGGCATGCTCCAGTCGCCTCATCATCATCATAGCCCTCCACTGGACCCTCTCCAGCAGATCCCTGTCCCTCTGAAACTGGGGATCCCAAAACTGAAGGCAGTACTCAAGATGAGGTCTCGCCAGGGCAGAGTAGAGGGAGAGAAGAACCTCCCTGGATCTGCTGGGTACAGTCTTCTTAATACACTCTAGGATCCCATTGGCCTTCTTAGCCACAAGGGCACATTGGTGTCCCATGGATAACTTGTTATCCACCAGCACTCCCAGGTCCCTCTCCACTGGCTCTTCTCCAGTCCTCAGGCAACTACTCCAGCTACTACTGGACCTGCAAAGAAAACTTTATGCACCTAAACCTGTCTCACCATTGTTTCAAGAATCAGTTTTCTTTCACAATCCTTAATTACCTGCCAGAGGTATAAGGCAAAATACTGTTTAGATTGATAGCTTGAAAATAAATTTAGAAGGCAGATTTAAAAAAAAAAAAAAAAAAAAAAAGAGCTCTCCACGAGGAGCCCAGCTTGTAAACAAGATTCTTAAGAGAGAAAAAGCTCAGGGATATGAAGGAACAATTGTCAGTGCAGGCAAGGGTTTCCATTTGAATTTTGTCTGTTACTGATCATGGTGATGTTTCTTTGAAGACTTTACTCCTGGATAGTACAAGAGACAAAACCAAAACAGGACAGTTTCACAGAATGTTGCTGTAGAAAACAACTACAAACTGTAGTGATAAGACTGAATTACCAAGTTTGAAATGGGACCCAACCTCAGACAACGTGGCTGTTTCTGTGGACATAGTGACTTCATTTGTTGCATTCGTTGTAGCTGCAGGGATGGACTTGTCCTTTTCCTTGGGTCCAAAGAATGTTAAAGTGTTTTTACAAAGAGGGCTAACTTTGCCAGATTTCAGGAAATACCTCATTCCTACCATCAGTTAGGAGCAGACTTTAAGAAACCCTTTTAAGATGTGAGAGTGGTGTTAGAATTTATTTTCTAAAATACAGAAGGACTTTTGTCATGGGCCTCACACTGCAAGTAGAAACAGGAGAATTATAAAGGTGTAGTAAGATATTAAAATAGTGGGGAAGGAGTGATACAGCCCTTTCTTCTCATGTGCTTTGTCTGGTTTGGGTCCTACCATGCTGAAACTTATAGATTCTGGATGTACTGAATGAAAGTTAGGTGTCAAGTAGCTCAACTTATTTGTAACATGAATACCTCCTTTCTGCTGTATGTGATTAAGCTCTCCATGTGATGTAGCCCTGAAGGACTCCTGTGAAGTGTGGAGTGCTTTCAATTACTCATGACTTCTGCAGAGCTTGATGGTACCAAACATCTCACAGGAGCAATTTCTACTGCTCCAGCTCTCAACACTACAGAGCTCAGAAGGCACTGACAGAGAGCTGTGAGGTTCTGACAACTAGGTCAGTGATGTGCTGACATCTAAGCGTGCAACAGTTTAGGCCCACTTGTTTGTGCTAAGCAACATGACAGAAATGGATAAAAAGAGCTGTCTTCACAAAGTGACCCTTTTATATTACACAGGGTAGATGCCTGGCTTTGGAGTGATGTACATTTATGTGGAGTACTGCACATCAATGAAAGTAAAGTAGTTGTAAGATTGGTATTTTATAATGCTGATAGGAATTCAGAATAGGAGGTATAAACAAACAAAAATCTGTCTCTGGTTAAATTATGGAGAGTAGGTGAGCAAAACACCAATCAAGATTGAATCTTTCTGAAAAAGCAAGTCACGATTCTGCAAATCACTAGAGCAAAGGTAGCATAGCAAATTGTTTCTAAGGAAGCTAGATCTCTAGTGGTTATAATAGTTAATAGAATGTAATTGGGCACCATCACATTAAGGAACTTTAGCTGTGTATTTGTGTTAGCTGAGATAATTGTCTTCATAGCAGTTAGTATGAGGCTGTGTTTTGTTTTTTTGATGAGAACAGTGTGGTAATACAGAGATGTTTTCATTACCTCTGAGCAGTGCTTACTCAGTCAAGGCTTCTCACATGACCCTACCAGTAAGAAGGCTGGGGATGCACAGAAAGTTGGAAGGAGGCATCTGAGCCCAGCTGACCAGAGGAAGACTGATACCATGTGATGCCATGCTTAGCAACCAGCTAGGGGGAAGGCTGCCTCAGGGACTGCTCAGGGGCTGGCTGGGCAGCAGCTGGTTTCATATGCATCACTTGTCTGTCTTGGCATTGATTTATCTTTGTTGTAGTATTATTATTAATAATAATAGTATCAATAATGATTACTTTATTTCAAAATGTCAACTACTCTTGTCTCAGACTATGAGTTTTGTCACTTTTGTCCTTCCCATTCTCTCCCCTGCAACCCACTGAGGGTAATTCAGTGAGTGGCTGCGTGGTGCTTGGTTGCTGGCTGTGGTTAAATCACGTCAAGCAGTAAATGGGCTTTCCTGTAATGAAGCACAGCCCATAATAAGCATTGGTGTTACAGTTGCTGTCTTCCATTTCTACCCAATTCATCTGTCTCAGTGCCTGAAGCTGTTCAGCAAGACCCAGGGAAACAACATTAGCTTCTTTATTATTTATAACTCATTTTTTTCCCCTGGTAACAGTGCAATACCATAAACACCGTTTCCATGGAAACTCAAACAAGACAAAGTTACCCTGGGTGTTGTGGTTTATACCTCTAGGAATATAGGTGTCTAAAATTGCAACCTGCCTCTGTCTGACAAAGGAATGCAGGAGTGATTGATAGGAATTTCTGGGTGATGTTGGCTGACTTGGGGAATTCCTTGGATTGCAGTGTGGTGTGCTGCAAACGTTACCTGGTTAGATCTGGTGCTTCCCACTGCCTCTTTGCTTTGAGAGTGAAGTAGAAGGAGTTCCTTGTTCTTACAGGCTTTGGTGATGGTAAATGGTGCATTATGTTTATGTGATATGGAGTGAGAGTGTTTAAGGACAGGGAAACAAAAGATGTCTGAGTGGATTTTGTAATGTAGGTGGATAAACCTGAGGCTGCATGAGAAATACAAAGAAATGAAATTATCTCAACTGTAAAGGTCATCCACAGGTTACCTGAGGCAAAACTGAAAAGAAAAATGTGTAACAGCTGGCTTGAAGAGTGAAGACCCTGGTAGAAAATTCAAAGGCCCTTCCTGTTGAATTACTTAAACAATCCATGGGCTTAATCATTCTGTAGCTGAACATAAAAATGGTCCCAAAGAACAGCTTTAGTAATGCCATCATGTAGTAGGTAAGGAGTTGTTCCCTTTTTTCATGTAGAACGATACAGAACTTCAAGACTGTGTTTTCCCAATTAAGTAAGAACAAAATTTCTGCCAAACTAGGTGATTCCCTGCTGTCTCATGTCTCTCTATAAAGAGACTTGGTGCCCTTTTGTAGGTAAAACAAGCAAGCTTTGTTTAAGGAAACAGAGCATGGAGTAGGACACTACTTTCACCTGATGCATTGGGCACTAAGCTGGAAGGTATCAACTGCAGCTGCACTGGACCTTTCATAATTTATGCCATGCAAAAGATTAATAAAAAGGGAGGCCCAGAGCGAGTCCACCATGCCTGGTGTTCTGGGCATTGCTCTGTCAGGCAAGGCCAAGCACAGTGCTGCAGAGATTGAGATGGGTTTCATTGCTGAAGGGGTGAAACAGAAATAAGGCACTTTGGAGAAAGTCAGGGACAGAGCTAATGAGTGAAGAAGCAGCAACTCGGTGAATCTAGTCCATCCTTTCCTTTTCTTAAGAAGTGCTTAAACCCAAAACATTTACTTTTGGGGTTTAATACCATCAAACTTGTTTCACTTCATCTGAGACAAATCTATTTCACAATCATTTGCTTTGCTTGCAGGTCAGTCATTGACAAATCATAGAAGCATAGAATTGTTTCAGCTGGTTTTTGAACACCACCGGGGATGGTGACTCCATCACTTCCCTGGACAGCCTGTTCCAGTGCCTGACCACTCTTTCACTAAAGAAAATTTTCCTAATATTCACAGAATCAGAATTAACCAAGTTGGAAAAGACCTCTAGGATCATCGAGTCCAACCTATCACCTAACCCTTCTAATTAACTAAACCATGGCAACAAGTGCCTCATGCAGTTTCCTTTTAAACACCTCCAGAGATGGTGACTCCACCATCTCCTCAGGCAGCCCATTCCAATGCCAATCACTCTTTCTGTGAAGAACTTCTTCCTAACATTCAGCCTGAACCTGCCCTGGCACAGCTTGAGGCTATGTCCTCTTGTTCTCTGCTTGGGTGCCTGGCAGAAGAGACCAACCCCACCTGGCTATGACCTCCTTTCAGGTAGTTGTAGAGAGCAATGAGGTCTGCCCTGAGCCTCGTCTTCTCCAGGCTAAACACCCCCAGCTCCTTCAGCCTCTCCTACTCCAGCCCCCTCACCAGCCTTGGTGCCCCTCTCTGGACACACTCAAACACCTCAACATCTTTCTTAAATTGAGGGGCCCAGAACTGGGCACAGTTTCCCCTGGACACATTCAATCTAAACCTACTGTGACCTGGGAGGCCTTTCCCTCTCATTCCATCACTTGATGTTAGGGAGAAGAGTCCAATCCCCACCTGGCACCATTCTCCTCTCAAGGAATTATAGAGAGCAATGAGGTCTCCCCTTAGCCTCCTCTTCTCCAGACTGAACAATCCATTTCCCTCTGCTGCTCCTCACCAGACATGTTGGGGCTGCTCTCTATACACCAGCATCTTCTACAGCCTCCCTCTTCTCAGGTTTTCTCACAGGTACACGCAGTGCCAAAGAAACAGCTGTGTCCATAGAAACTGAAAGGAGACAAAGGAAAAACCGAAATGAAATCCACGTGCTAGTGAAATGCCAGCTTGCCTTTGCTTTCTCCACAATGCATCATGCTCCCACTCCCTTGGTTTGTTTCTCTTCTAATACAAATAGTGATTTCTTCAGGTTCATGCTAACACAGTTTGAAATATCTCTCTGGAAAAGATTTAAATGATTTCCATCCATAGAAAAGGTCTAAGACTTGTTCCATAGTTTAGGGTTTGCTTTCTTTTTTACAGCATAGCAAAGCTTTATGTTATAATTGCAGATTATGCTATCTCCTTGTGTTAGCCTTTCCTATTCAGATTAAGAAAAATGCTATATGGCTAGGGATTGGTTAGGTTTCCAGACACTGCTCTTCATCTATATTATGTACCCTTTAACTTGCAATATTTCAATACTTTTGATAATTAGATATGCTGAATGATGTAGTTTCCTGTGGAGGGGTGAAGATAAGGATGGGAAAGTAAGAATCTCGAAGGCATATTTTGAGATATTCGAAGAAGTTGTAGTCACAGAGAAAAGGAAATAGAAATTATTTCCCATAACATTTCTTACAACAAATACTTTTGATATGAAGATTACAATTTTCTCATTGCCATCATGATACCATACTACAGACAAGACAAGAGAGCTGTCAATGAAAATGCCTTTGATGGATTTAGTGCAGGCTTTCAAAACAACCCAGTGTGTGATAATTTCTTTCAAATCGCCAGCTTTTCCCCCCATAACTTTCTAAATCATCATAATAACTGTAGTATATTCATGAATAGTGAGCACAGCCAAGCCTACAGTGTTTGACAACTTCAAAGCTGATGTGCGTAAAAGTTTCATTGTATTCTTTCCTGTTTAGAGGTCATCAGCTTTGTAAGCTGGTACTTATTTTTTATTGACATATTTATTCCAAGACTCGTGAGACCACCCAGAAAGCTATTCTAAATATGAAAATTTCATTTTTTCCTCTAAGTTTTCAGAGAATTTATTTGCATTATCCTTGTTCCTAGAAACATTTTTGTGTATCAAGCTTTCCCAAGTGCAGTTAAAACCAGTAACAGAGTCACAAAAACATTCCAGTTTAAAAAGACCTTCAGGATCACAAAGTCCAACCAATATCCAGAGTAAGGTAGACAAGGTAGGTAGAGGAGACAAGGTTCACCCTAAACCATATCCCTAAACACATCCAGATGACTTTTAAACACCTCTAGGGTTGGTGACTCCACCACCTCCCTGGGCAGCCCATTCCAATGCCTGACCACTCTTGCTGTGAAAAAAATGTTTCTTAATGCCCAATCTAAACCTACTCAGTTGCAGTTTGAGGCCATTCCCTCTTGTTCTATCACTATTTACCTGTGAGAAGAGACCAGCACCAACCTTTCCACAACCTCTTTTCAGGTAGTTGTAGACAGCAATGAGGTCTCCCCTCAGCCTCCTCTTTTTCAAACTAACCATTCCAAGCTTCTTCAGTCACTCATAAGATTTATTCTTCCCCAGCTTCGTTGTCCACCTCGTACTAGCTCCAGCACCTCCACATCTCTTGTATTCAGGTGCCCAAAGCTAAACACAATACTTGAGGTGTGGCCTCACCAGAGCAGAGTGCAAGGGGACAATCACCTCCCTATTCCTGCTGGACACAGCATTTCTAATCCAAGCCAGGCTGCCACTGGCTTTCTTTGCCACCTGGGCTTGTCTATACAATCTGCAGGTCTCTTTTGTGCCAGGCAGTTTTCCAGCCACACTGCCCCAAGCCTGTAGTGTTGCTTGGGGTTGTTGTGACCCAAGTGCAGGACCTGGAATTTGGCCTTGTTGAAACTCATACAATTNGGCTGCTGCCGGGCCGAAAGCTGCTAGAGGCTTTGAAGGGAGGCAGACGTTCTCTGACCTGGTCCTGGCTGTCTTGGTAGCAGACTCCTGTGGAGGCAGGACGTGCAGTCTCGGTGTGCAGTCTCGGTGTGCAGTCTCGGCACGGTGTCACGCTGGCTGGTCCTGGCTCTCTTGGCAGCAGGCCGACCGCATGGATGCCTCAGCAGGCATGGACACAATAGCGGAGCGAGAGCAAGCGAGCGAGAGCAAGCGGGCGAGCTTGTGCTACCTGCTCATCCTTTATATAGTTCAGCCCGAGACTGATGGGCCTTTGGACACAGACTAGCCAATCAAGATGGCACTTTGCCCAGTTTGCCCATATTAGGTGAAGCTGGGGCTTTTGTGGCCACCGCCCCCAGCTCGGAAGGAGAGGGGGCAGGGGAGCATGCCTGTGCAAGCCAGGACATGTACAAGCCCACCTTGGCCTTTTTTCAGGCCTACCACGACAACAGCTTCTCCTAAGCTAAGGCAAAGGTTTAATTTTCTGGTTTAGTTTCATGTCTGTGTTCACATGGTACATGCTGATCACTCTAGATTCATCACTCTGGAATCACCCTTACCACATATATGTCTCTCAGTGCAAAATCTAGGAGGCTTCAGATCAGCCTACAAGGAGCATTGTTCAGATTAAATCAGCTGACATGTCTTTGGGGCAACAGGCTTGGAGAGCTCCTTGCCAAGGGATGCTGTTAGTTGGAATAGGCAGTCAGTTGGAACTGAGGAGTAATAAATGTATAGCATCATACACAGCTCAGGAAGTGTCTGTGCTGAAAGCAGATGAAGGTTGGTGGATCAGGAAGAGTTATGAAATGTGCTTGACCTGTCCCTACTCTCCTACAGGCATTTGACTACTGTAGAAAATAAGATACAGAGTTAGGTGACTCTTGGGTCTGTTCAATAGGGGCGTTCTTATTTTCTTAGTTATGGATGAGTTGTTCATAGTTTATTTTTTCAGGCATAATTGTATGGTAGTGCAACTGAATGGGACTACCTTGGGGACAGTACCTTGATTATTAAAAGCAGTTCCATTTTCTGAATGTGATTGAAAATGATATTTTCTTTACTCTTAAATAAATTTTTTTCTCATCTGACTTTTGCCTCTGATACTGCTGTTTTTCTGAGACCTGGAGTGAACCTTCGAGATGCTTTCTCTATGAAAAAAATAATGAAAAGCTTTATGTTCAGGTCAGCACTGTGGTCAGGGAAAAGCTGTCCTGAGGTTATTGCTTTTCCATAATTGCCTTTCTCCTGGTTGTTTTTGCACAGCTTCCCTCCTAGCTCCTCTTTATTCAGAATCCTTGAGGTGGGTAAAGTCTCTTAGCTTCTACACGCAGAATGCACTCCTCTTTATCCTGTTCCACCCTGCTGTGGATCTCCTGTGTCTGAGGTGGGGCTCATCGCTGAGGCCCTGCATTGGTTTGCATACATCAATTACTGCAGCACACTTAGTGTGAGGTGAGTGAGAGAACCTGAGTAGTGCTGCTGTTATCTGTTGTACAGCTAGTATCTGTGATGAATGGGGTATCTTCCTGTCTCAGTTACCCCTGATGCACCTAGAGCAGAAACAGATCTCTCGTGAGTTGTGTCAAAGGCAGCGGTTGTTTTTTTTTTACCCTGGGTTCTGTGGCTCTGTGGAGGTGTGTGGAAAATGGCAAAGGAACACATAAATTCAGAGCACAGAGTAATGCCACTTTCAGAAAATGTGCAGGGCTGCAGTTTGCAAGCAGGCTGCAAATCACTGAAACTGCCTGTTAGGAAGAGAGTTTCCCTCAGCACAGGCAGCCAGCTGCACTTGTAGGATTCTTGTGCTAGCAATTCTGCTGCAGTCCTTCATCCTGTCTTACCTTCTGAGGACTGCTTTGCAGGGAAATGGGAAAGAGTGCAGGGCAAAGAGCAAGTGGGGGTCTTTGAAAATGGAAATGTGCATCTTGTTGCTCTGCACTCCTGCAGGGAGTGTTTAACCATATCTCGTTATCTAAACTTCAGGAGGGCAGCATTTGGAACAAAACACGTTTCATGTTTATTATCATGGCATCCCTCTGCCCCTCTCTCCTTCTGCTGTTGAGGCTGCACACATTTGATTTAATACCAGGTGTTCTGATGGGTTTTCTAGGAGAACAAAGCCACCAAAGGCTATGTTCATTCGTTGCTGTGGCTGCTCTCTATGCAGTGCTTTTTATTAATTTTTTGAAGCAGCAGTTATTGAGTCCTCAGATTTTTTCCCTCCTTGTTGAAGGGCCACTGGAAGGCAGTGCATTAAGCATCCCTGCTAACAATAAAGATGTCTGATCTGCTCTGTCAGAAGGGTTCTGTATCCAATTATTTGCAAAGCTCCTTGCAGATATGATTCTATGGCGTAAATGGAAAACATACTTCAGTCATTCTCTGCACTGATAGTAATTTAATACAAATAAAAAGCTATTGATTTTTTTTATTAACTGTGTTAAAAGGCCACTGCAATCTTGGCTTCACTCTGCTGTTGGCGAAGAGCTCACCAGAAAGTATATTTTTTACTTTTTCCAGGTCACAAAATATTAAATGCCATCTTAATGTGTGCAGACAATTAGTTTGGCTGAGCAAGGGAAGATTTACAACATCTTCCTGTTATTTAACTTCTCGTGGTCAATTCATATGTTAGCAGCATTTGCAGAGATTTATCTCCCGTACTTAGCAATTTTACTTCTTTCAAGCCAAATGTTTTTCTGAGCTTACTGAGCCAGGACTTTGTGGGCAGGAGATACTTCAGATGCAGAAAGTAATACCCTGTTTACTGACTCTTACTGAAATAAGCACTCTGTGATGCTAACGCCTGCCTTCAGTGAAGAAGGTTTTAAGCTGTATTGTAAACTTCAGCTTGAATAAGGAGTTAAGTTAGCAAAAGTGGACTCAATTAAATGTTTTCCAGGCTAAACATGCAGCTCTAGTCTAAACTAGCTGTCTAGAGATAAACTGTCTTGAAAACCTTTTGTATCATGTATACTTTGGAAGTTCCTGTTCATCTACACTAATCACAGCTGGATTAGTGTGAGAAGTGAATTTTAGATGATGAAAAACGGACTCTGCATTCATTCAGTTTTAGGTGTACATGTGTCTCCCCAGGCCAGTGCTTTCTATGATATTGAGGCATAAGAATTTGAAATCCATTTGTCAAGTATGACTAATACTGATACGTTCCAATAACATAGCTGCTAACATACATGAAGGGGCACATTTTCACCTGTAATTCCTTCTAAGATCTAGAAATGTTGGTCAGGAGCAGACAGTCCATTTCTATTCCCATGCAAAAGGTGTTTTCCAGAGCTAAAATTAGAGAGTCAGTTTACAGATTAAGAAAGCTGTCACATTTTAACCAAGGCAGCTAAATATCACACAGCCTCTGGCTCACTCCAGGGAGAGAATAATTGGGGAGGAGTGGGGGGAGGGGAAGAGAAGTAAAATTAATGGGTCGAGATAAAAACGGCTTAGTAGTACAGAAAGGGAAGGGATAATAACAATAGTAACAATAGTGATGCTCAGTGCTATTCCTCATCACTTGCTGACTGATGACCAGCCAGCTCCAGCAGCAGTTTAAATGTGTGATTTTACTGATGATCTCCATTCTGAGATTTTATGAACCATCCCTTTAACACCAGGGATATTTGTTACCAAAACAATATAGTAAGGCAGACTCACAATTATATCATGTCCTTGACAGATGAATGTTTGTCTGTAGAGCTCCAGCAGCAGAGGTAAGGACATTTGGAGTAAGCCCTTGGCTTCCAAATTCTCATCTATTTTAATGGGGCCAGCATTTACCTTTTTTTTTTTTTTTTTTTTTTTTTCTGCAAGAAAAGTGGACAAACTATTGAGATGTTTATGCCAGACAAGATTCTGCAAGATTCTGGCTTGGAGTATACTAAAATCAGGCAGTTATGATAGAAAATGAAATAGTAATGCTGGGCTCTGCTGCATGATTAAGAGGATAATAATCCTACTGCAAATGGAAAAGAGAGGAAGACAAGAACAGTATTTCTCTGGGCTTCTCAGATTCGGCACTGGAATTGGGGACAGTGACAAGTCTCAGCACTTCTTTTCACAGCTCCTGCAGAAGCAGGGTAAGCCCTTACTGCTTAGAAAGTGAAGAAATAGCTCTGGTGGTAACAGCTGAGTTGCAGCTAAAGATGAATCCATCTTCTGGCCATGTGTAAGGAAGTGCATGTACCAGCTTGTTGGGGAACTGCACTCTTCACTGAAGTGTAATGAAGGCTCTCAGCTATAACTAAAGACATGCCAGTAAGTCCTGCACAGCAGCTCCGAAATTGTATGATGTTGATATTGAAGCCAGCAGCAAATGGCAGAGGTCACACCTACAACATCACACGAGATGTGAAGTCAGAGCTTCGACACTTCAGCTCTGCCCATACACCCAAGTGCTTGTAGAGCACTTGCAGACATGTCTGAACCACTCAGCTCTCCTGAAAGCTTCAATCAATGAGGGAGGCACACATCTATCAACATTCACATTAGGTACCCAGTTCAGCTGAGTGCTGTTCTGGTTTTGGTTCAGGTAAATATGCAAACATGAAGGAAGAGTCACAGCCTTGTGCTCAAACACAGAGGATGTTGATCTTGTATGCACATCCAGGCCGACCAACAGTGCCATGTAGTCCTTCAGATGAGAATCACAGAACGGCTGAGGCTGGAAGAGACTTCTGGAGATGAGGCAGGGTCATCGAGAGACAGTTGTCCATGACCATTCTCAGATGACTTCAATATGTTCAAGGTGGGAGTCTCCAGCTTCTCAGAGCGATCTTCACCAGTGCTCAGCTCCCTTCACACTGAAAAAGTGTTTCCTGATGCTTGGAATGAAACCCATGTTTCAATTTGTGTTCATTGCCTCTGGGTCATGGCACATGGCACCTCTTCAGTCAAACTTCATTTCAGCTGGGTGGCTCCCAGCATCCGCTGGTGCATGGATTGGTCTCCCTCAGGTGTAGAGCTTTGTGCTTCCCTTCACCGAACATTATGAGGTGCCCTCAACTCATCCCTCTCATGGTCACTGCAGCCAGTGCTGCCTTTGACTTTTATGTTCCTAACGAGCTCCTTGTTGGTGAATTAAAAGGTCCAACAAAGTATCACAATGCCCACAGTATAAGCAAGGTTGGAAGAGACCTCAAAGATCATCAAGTCCAACCCATTACCACAGACCTCAAGACTAGACCATGGCACCAAGTGCCATGTCCAAACGTGCCTTGAACAGTACCTCTCTTCATTGGCTCCTCTATCACTTGGAATCTCATGCACTGCTTCTATCCTGCTGTGTTGTCCCTCTAGCAGAATTTGGGGTGTTTGAAGTCCCTCCATGAGGGCCAGGACCTGTGACTATGAAGCTGAATAAATGACTTGCAGTAGGCTAGTAATGCATGATTGCAGATGATGCCCTTCCTGACCATATGCTAGGAAGTGATGTGGGCTCTTAAGGACAGGACACTGATTTCCACTGCCTCCTGTTCCCCAAGCATCTGGTCATCTCAAGATGGAAGCCAGCACCATTATCTTCCTCTCTAGCTGTGATCCAGTACTAAAAATCCTGCTGTGACTACTTATGCAACCCTCTGTGCGTCTCACTAATGATGAACTGGCACTGCCAATAAGGGCCCTAGTCTATATCTCATTCTAGACATGTGGCATGCCCAACATTATAATGTCATCAAAATCAGGTCCAGTGTTCTCTGAGAGAAGCCATGACCACCCTAATCATGAGGAGTGCCTTTCTACCTTGCCTTAGGAAATTGGTGATCACAGTGTAATTGCTGGGTGCTGACACTGGACACACTTGCTGTGTGTGCTGCAGAAGCTGGGCATTCTCCTCCAGAAACTTGTGAATGACCTTTTCCAACCATGTGATTGGTTAAATATGAGTGAAACAAGGCATGCTAATTTTTGTCAGGGGGTACATATCCTGTGCTGATTACTGCATCTCCAATGAATAGTTCCAGTCCAGCCCAAGTCCAGGCAGTTATCCATAGATTTTCCCACAGTTTCATCCTTCTGCCAGTGAGGCAGCTGTTATGAGACACTGAGGGAAGCCCAAGGGCTAAGCACTAAGATCAGATGGACAGGGTCAAAAAGACCCAAAGAGAAGTGATCTGACAGTAAAATGATAGGAATTCCAGCCTGCAGGTCATGTAGCCTCAGCCTTTCTAGAGAAAAAGCCTGAACAGTGGGGGTGAATTTTGTACCAGACTTTACAACAGTGTGATATCTGGCAGACAGTCATTCAGCTGCTGCAAATACATGCATTGTAAGAGATCTCTTGCTTCTGTTGTGTTGACAGTTTTCATGAAGAAAAAGTGACAACTCTTCATACCCTAATATTGCAATGGACAAATCATGACTTTCCTACTTCATTCATGCAAAACTCTACCACTTTTTGACAAGAACTTTCCTGTTTTCATCTCTGAAAGTACCTTAAAATGTGGTAAGAAGTGGTTAGAACCTTTCCTTCAGCATTTTAGATAGCAAAGCTTTCTCTTCATTCTTCTGTGCCTGCTGGCTCTTTGCTTCCTTCAGGCAGAGTGTGATCTGTATGAATGATGACATGTAACCTAGTTTTCTAGGAATACTTTGAATTTGCCATATAATCTCTGTGTCCCTGGATAACTTACTGGAATCCATACTATGGCAGCCTTTTTTATTTTCTCCTTGCTGCTGTGGTAGAAGCTGTTGGAACCATCCAACCAATAGTGAGGAATATGCATTCCACCAGCCTCTAACCATGGAGAGAAAACCTTTCCAATAGCTGTTTGCATTCAAGACTCTCCCTTGCTTTAACCTCATTTCCTTAGTACTCTGCTCTTTTCCTGATGTGAGATGTGTTTTCCTAGCACATTCTCAGCTGGGAGGGAATACTTGTGGGTTACCTTGCCCTTCTTGTTCAGTTCTTCTCTTAACAATGTTTTCTTTGGTTGCAGCTAGTAATCAAGCAGGAGCACTCTGCTTCAGTCTGTTCCCCAAGTGCCTTTGGTGCCTGTACCTATTGTGTTGCCCAAGGACTTTTGAAATGACAAAGTTACATTATTGTTCAGACGTCTCTCAAGTTCTGCTAGGACAGCTTGCTAGAATAGTTTTGATGCTGCAGTACTTATGACCTAAAGGTAAATGCTGCAGTTTGATAACCAGTCACCAAAAGCACTAAAAAAGAAAGTAATAAAAATACTTGCTTTGTTTAGAGGGTATTGTTTTTATTTTGTAAGGTGATTACTCTCTGCTGAACAACACTTTACCACTTCTAATGAAACTGCCTGTGTTCCTTTTATGCCTTTCTCCCTGGAGTAGGCAGCAGTATAGGCATATCTGATGAGATTCAGCTTACCCAACTTCAGACCCCAAATGTGGTGAACTAAATCTAAGCTTGCCCTCTACATCAAAGTTTTCATTTAGAAATAGGCATTTCTGGAGCATGACTCATCCAGCTTATTTTAGACTTCTCTGGGATGAGGTGAGTCACACCTAAGTGACTTTTTCTCTGCATTGATTGTAAAGGACAGGTGAAGTGCTCAGTCAAATCCCATCTCTTCTGTCCATACTGAGCTTCATGGGTGATTAGCATGATTGAAATTCATTAACTCCATGTCTAAAGTTGGCATTTGACCACTGGCATCCAAAATGAAACGGCAGAGGAAAATTATCCTTTTTTCCTTTTGTTTGAGTATACAGATAAGACAATTATCTCTAATATGGACAATCATCCAATTATAAGCATTAGGTGCCTTAGGCAGCTATAAATCCTTCAGGAATCATTACAATGAACTTTGATCAAGTCCCACGCCTGTAGATCTAGCTGTTAGAAATGTAAATGTACTATGTTCTCTCCCTTGAAAAAGAGTAAGAGAAGCTTTGCCAGACTCCATGAAACAAAATGAGGGATTACTTTGAAGATGCTTGGTAGGGATGATAGGAAAAAAGACATTTCTTGCGAGCCCCAAGGTGAGGTTCACACACATTGCACACACATTGCTGGGAAAGTTGTATACATAAAGTCCTGAAACAGTCTTGTTTTTTTTTTTTAATCCAGTGAAATTTAATGACAATTTGAGCTTCAAAAAAGGAAGCAGACGGAAAATGCCTTTAGTCCACCTGCTGCTATCAAGCAGCAAAAGGTGTTAGAGTGAATTATACTTCTTTAGTGCAGACACCTACCAAGAGTTTTTAGTAAACTTTCACCTGTCTTCGGAGCTGGCAGAAACCCTGACACCTGTGCTCTTGTAGAGTTAACCACTTTGTGCACTCACGAAGTTTGGTGGTCGGCATCTTCCTTTGTTTGTTTATCTGTGTGGCAAATCATAAATGGGCTTGTTGTGACCCAGGTGTAGGATTTGGCACTTGGCCTTGCTGAACCTCCCACAACTGGCCTTGGCCCATCGATCCAACATATCCAGCTCCCTCTGCAGAACTTTCCTGCCCTCAGGCAAATGACTCCCAGCCAGCGTAGTGTCATCTGCAGACTTACTGAGGGTGTGTTCTGTCCCCTCCTCCAGACCACTGATAAAGTTATTGAGCAGTATTGGCCCCAGTAGTGAGCTCTGTGGAACACCACCAGTGATCAGACACCAGCTAACACCACTTCTTGGGCCCAGTCATCCAGCCAGCTTTTAACCCACTGGAGACTGCACCCTTCTGAGCTATCAGCAACCAGTTTCTTAAGAGAATGCTGTGGGAAGCATTGTCAAAGGCTTGACCACAGTTTAGGCAGACAACATCCACAGCCTTTCTCTCATGTGCTGAGACACTGTATCACAGAAGGAGATGAGGTTAGTCAAGCAAGACCTGTCTTTCATAACCCCATGCTAACTGGGCTTGATTACCTGGGCGACCTGATAAATTGTTCATTAGAAATATAATAAACCCATTTGGCAGCTGGAACTTCACCTGTTTAGTGAATGCTGGATATAAAAGAAAGCATTGCTTAATTTCATGATTCAGACTAGTTTTAATAACATACCATTTTTAATACCACCCTATAGTCTATGCTATTAATGTCCTGTGAGCCACTGGATATTGTTGTTCCCCCTGAAGCATGTGAAAGCCTTTAACTAGAAGAATATAATAACTGAGGTTTTAAAAATAGTGAACACCTGCTATTGACTTGATGTCAAAATATTTGGGAAAATCCCTGGCTCTTCATATTACATTTTTGGGGCAGTGCCTTCAGGACCAAAACTTCAGCTAGAGAAAATTATGGATTTTAAGGAGTTACGCAGATATTTACCACCTGAGTGGGTTAGCTTTTGGCTTCCATCTTAGTCATTGCTTTCTCTGAGCTTCCTGGTGTTCACTTAATGAAGAGCTGGTGAGGATGATATTATATCTGTACTTATAAGGCTTTCCAAGGTGTGGTTTAATATCTGTAGTAGTTATAATCTTTAGGTTAACAATGCCAAATAGTTCAGTGAGTAGATATTGATAAAAAGATAGGGAAATGTTTCAAGACCACACATCTGTGGCAAGATCTTCAGCTGATGTAGTTCATGTTGTCCTCACTGAAGTTAACCAGGTGCATGCCATCTGAAGATATGAGTGCTAATATCACATTTATCTAGAAATCAAAAATACAACTTTTGGGCACCATGCTGTTCTGAAGTTGCTGTCCTCTGCAGTGCTTCTGTGTTCCAACCAGGTCATTAGAGTGATTTACATACCAGTTTAAAGCTGCAAGGCAGAGGGGAAACATCCTTTCAGCATTTTGCTCTTCACTTATTATTACCCTTTTTCTCTCAAGGTCCTCAGTGTAGAATGATTTTCTTGTGAAATCAGGCAAAATCATGGCAGAATTATCAGACTGCACATGTTGGGTTTTTTTGACCTGGTAGTGATATTTTGAAGAGGTGGTAACCATAGCAACCAAATAGGCTTTAAAAAAGACTGCAAGCAGTTCAACAGTCTGTTGAACTGACAAAATTGCATGCTGTAGACAAAACAGCAGAATGGATTGTATGTCTTTGGGGTCTACTGCATGAAAGGACAGGCTCTTTTTTTTTTGAGACACTTCTGACTGAGTACGGAAATTGTGTTGTTTTTTTTCCCCAGATGTGCATGTGAAATAAAGTGTCTCTTAATATTAAAATAAATGCTGCTGCAAATGGCATTGCAGACAGCATTGGGAGTCATATTTATGTACCACCGCAATCTCTGCAAAGGATGGTTTTGAGCTGCCAGGGACTATATGTCCAAACTGGGTGCTGGGGAGTGCTGAGAGACCCCAAAGACAGGTTTCTGTCCTGCCTGGCGGTAGTACTGCAGGCAGGGTGCTCTGGGCTGTGCTGATGAGCGCAGTACCTGGCAGACTGCATTGAGAATGGGATGAGGCAGCTGTCATGCAACCAGGACAGCAGGCAATACTGCAACCCTGGGTCCTCAGTGGCTGGGGTGATGGACCAGGGAGCCTGGATGGTTCTGCTGAAAGACTCAGAGACACCCAACACACCTTTGTATTCTTTGGTTGTCTGTTACTGGAGGAGCTGCG
The DNA here is from genome assembly GCA_013399055.1 of Ramphastos sulfuratus. Classification (NCBI taxonomy): domain Eukaryota; kingdom Metazoa; phylum Chordata; class Aves; order Piciformes; family Ramphastidae; genus Ramphastos; species Ramphastos sulfuratus. The sequence goes on along the minus strand of WBNM01022742.1, from coordinate 191,628 downwards.
TACAACAATCTTTATTTACTTATCTGTTTTCCTCTCAACTGTGTAATGAATGTAGCTGACCAAGGGAAAACCTGCCTCTTTGAATGAGCATGATCCTGAGATTTTCTGGTCTGCAAATCTTGATGATTGCCTTTTTTTTTTTTACTTGACTGTCAGCATTTCAGGAGAGGTCATAAGTCTAGCTGCAAGTTTTTTGCAATCTGTTGTCCTGAATAATATTATTATCATTTAAAAAAATGTTCTAACTAAAATTCAGTATTTTCACCATATTTCTCTTTGCTGTTCTGAAGAATTAACTCCTTCATTCTGATTTGTCAGTGAAGGCAGTTCTGGGAGCATGGAGGAGGGTTTAAGTGCTAGACTACTGAGCTTACTTAGTTTCCAGAGAAACAGCCTGCAGTAAATATGCTGCGATCAGAAGAGTTTTACTAAGAATCTTTTGAGTCCATTGCTTTCATCACCGTCGGGAAACTCACTCTCTTTTATATCTCAGACTGAGGATCAGATCCACTTCTAGCTTGCAGAAACTGAAAGGGAAGTAGAAGTGCAAGGAAATTTAATATTATATCTACATCATCAATTAATCCTCTTGAGCTTTTAAGTCTACTCTTCCCCTGTACACATTTTACCTTGGAAAGATTCATGGAGAGCAGGTTTAGACTGACCTCCAAAACATTCTTGGGGTTAGGAGACCAAGCATCCTACCAGATTCTTGTTCATGTGTGACAAGTAGACAGGACCTGGTCTGGCTGAGCACGTGACAGTCTAGGCTACCAGCAGATATTCTCAGCTCAGCCCTCCTTTGGCCTCTTGGAGATGCAGTAGCCTAGTTCAAGTTGGATGATATCCAACAGCATGGCTGGAAAGTGCCCAGCTCACACAAGTGGCACACTTCCATATATTTCTGAAGCTGTTGTTTGTGCCTCATGGCAGATGGAGCTAGGATTTTCCAACAGATGTTCCCTGTAAGTGGTTAGTATGTGGGGCAAGAAGCAAAAACTCAGTGAATTCTAGCATTTTGGAATAAAGATAGGCCACATATTAAAACAACTGAAATGGAGGAATCCAGGTAAAGAACTAACCACTTAATACCACTTCTGTCATTTATTTTCTTGAACACAAGGAGGATGACCTGAAAACCAACCAACCAAGAAAAGAGAAGGGTGAATGTTATTTGAACATCACCAAGATTCTGATCTAAGATGCTAAGTTGGAGGCATCTAGAAGTACTTTGAGGAATATGGACTCCTGGTCCAACTATTTCCCTTGATATAGATTCAAGAATTTATTTCAGCAGGAGATTGAAATAACCTCTGTATCTGTCTTCACGTATGAAGAGCTCACCATTTGGAGTTGGCCAGGTAGTATAAAACTGTGAGTAGGTGACTCAATCACTAAAGTATGAGGTGAAAGCATTACAAATATGCCTTTACTATTACAGAAATAGTAAAAAACATTTCTTATTGTGCTGGTTTAAGGCTAATTGGAATATTTTAATAGAGAAAATTATATTATAGGCTGTGAAAAGGAAACAATGGTGATGTCTACTTCACTCATAGGCTTGCTGAGATGTTTAGGAATAAGTACTCAAAACAAAAGATAAGCCACTTGGGCTTGTCGCAGTCTTGGAGGCGCAGCGTCTCGATCTAGCAGCTTCTGAACTTCTCTCTGCTGATTAGTTTCACTAACCACTTTTTCTTCTAATTCCTCCTCTGGCCAATCCTCAAAACCTTGGGGGTAAGGTATAGGGGTGGGGAGAAGGTGGAAGGGTGGTTGGGAGCCCCTCCTGGGTCTCTGATTTCTGGGAGGGGAGTTGTGTTTCTGTATTACCTTTACCTTGTATATTTCTGTAAATATTCCTGTCTATAGTGTATATATCTGCTTGTATATTGTGCTGAGCTGTAAATAGAGCTTCATCTAAACTTCCATCCGGCTGAGTTTTAGCCTGGGTCATTTTACAAAGTGTGTGTGGGGGGTATAACTCACTTATACAACCCAATCATATATGTATAGACACATATACATACAGCTTGAGGTAGTTTTGCTTGAGTTTGAGGAAGTTCCCCAAGGCAAGCAACTCTGAGTCAAAATAAAGCCTCCAAAGGTCTGTGCTAAGGTCCTTCCTTCCCTCCCTGTAGCCCATTGCCTGTGCTTTCCCAGGGGTGCCTCTCATCTCCAGACTGTGGACAAAAGTGCACTTATGACTCGGTGCACAGCTGATGAAAGTTAGAGGTGGAGCATGCACTTGAGATCCTTCCTAACAACATGACAGCAGGCAATGTAATCCATGCAGATGTGTTCCTGCTGCATTCACATCACCACTTTTCTTTGGTACTTTCCTACTCCTTCAGCTTCAACTCTCTCTGCAACTGCTTTACAGCAGCCTTTTCCCATGCAGCCTGCTCCTAACAGAATGCCCTGGTGTCCTGATTGTACTGATGAAGCTGCAGCTGCTCTCAGAAGATGATTCAATTGCCTGTCACCTATTCATAATTAGCCCTTGAGGTCACAGCAACAACCTGCAAGCATATGGAGAGCATACAAACAAGCCACACATTTTAATGGCAGCTACCAGAGCTATGAGTCTCTGATCTGGTGTTAGCAGAGAGATCATTCATCACAGTCTGCAGAAACTCCTGCTGAATGGTGTGAAGCAAACCGAGGGGACAGCACAGTGGATGGATGCAGCAGACTACTGTTTAAATGCTACCTTTTATTTGAAACAGAATCTTGGTGCACCCAGCATGGCAAAAGCATTTGCACAAAAGGATTTTGCTTTTGTTATTGTCTTAAGGCTGATTTCTCTTCTCCTGGGATCTCCCTTGCCAAGGCTTGTTAGTCGCCGAGATGAACACAGGTGTGGCTTTCCCATGCTCCTGAGTTGCTGGAGTGCAGTGGTCCATACAAGGCAGTAGCAGGTGTAATTACTATTATCTGGCCTGTGGCATCTGTGGCCTTTGTCCCAAAGCCCTGAACATCACCTCACCTTATGACTTTTTTTATGGCTTCTCATCTGGTAGGTGTTTTTTTCCTGTCCTTGTTTTCAGATCATAGAACTATAACATTGTAGGGGTTGGAAGAGACCTCTGGAGGTCATCTTTTCAACCTCTCCTGCCAAAGCAAGATCATCCAGGGCAGGCTCCATAGGAATGCCTCCAGGCAGGTACTGAAAATCTCCAGAGAAGGAGACTCCACAACCTCTCTGGGCAGCCTGCTCCAGGGCTCTGTCACCTTTACTGTAAAGAACTTTTTCCTGATGTTGAGGTGGAAGTTCCCATGTTCCAGTTTGTGTCTGGTGCCCCTTGTCCTATCACAGGACACCACTGAAAAGAGCTTGGCCCCTTTTTGTTGACACCCACCCTCCAAATATTTATAAACATTAATAAGGTTCCCTCTCAATCTTCCTTCTCAATCTTCTCCTGACTAAACAGCTCCAAGTCTCTCAGCCTGTCCTTCTCAGACAGATGTTCCAGCCCTCTAATCATCCTTGTAGCCTCTGTTGGACTCTCCAGTATTTCCCCATCCCTCTTGAACTGGGGAGCCTAGGACTAGACATAATACTCCAGATATGATTTTACTAGGGCAGAGTAGAGGGGGATGAGAACCTCCCCTGACATATTGGACACGCTCTTCATAATGCACCCCAGGGTGCCACAGGGGCACATTGCTGTCCCATGGAGAACTTACGGTCCACCATAATTCCAAGGTCCTTCTCCATGAAGCTGTTTTCCAGCAGGTCATCCCCCAATCTCTACTAGTGCATGGTGCTATTCCTCCCCGGGTTCAGGACTCTTGTTGAACTTCATTAGGTTCCCCTTCACTCAGCTGTCCAGGTCCTTGATTGTACCCTGGTAATTAGCTTTGGCTGGAAGCACTACACTGGAGTTTGTGTGGTCAGTCTCTTGTATGACTAACCAGAAAGTAAGCATGGTTTTAGAGTAGCTCAAAGATAGCTTGGCAGTCATTATGTGGGCAAACATCAGAAGAGTTCTAAGCTCTTTTTTTCTGGTTAGGATGATTCTTTTTACTTTCAGCCATCCCTGTCTTGATGTTTGGTAGGCTAATAAGGGTTATCTTCCCAAAGCTGCCTATTAATTTCTAATTTTATTGCTCAGTGCAATGTAAAATATATTCAGTCCTCACTATGCTTTATTCCTGCACTTGATCATTTCCTCCTCCTTCTCTCTATGCATTTATTGAATTGCCTTTTCCCCCACGTAGTTCTACATTTTCCTAGCCTTAGTGTACAAACTCCTCTCCATACTAGGTTGATGAGATTTCTTGCCACACCGATTCTATCTAATCAGGCCGTCAAGAATTTTTCAATGTTTATAGACATTTCAAAACTCTCACGAGGCTGCCTTTTAATTCTCTCAAGCTTTCTTTTATAAGATCGAGATCTTGCAATTGTGTATCTGTCTGTTTTCTGTACAAGTTACCTTCACAAGTCCTCTTTTGTTTCTACTAATGTTGGTTAAGAAATAATAATTTTCAGCTGTAAATTGAGGACGTGCTCAGGCTGCCAAAGTAAACATTACAACACACTGAAGGCAAAGCCCTTAAGTCATCCTCATTTGCTGTGATTTACTTTTTTTTTTGCTTAAAACTTGTATCTAACCCATTTACCCCTCTGTTCATGTGGATGTTGTGAAGGGCAGGGCAGAAGCCCATATTTTGGGTTTGCTGTAGTTTGAGTCTAACTTCAGAATGTTGCTTCACTGTACCAAGTACTGATTCAGCCTTGTTCTGGTCATGGCGGAGCATTAGGCAGAGCCCTGGACTTTATCACACCCAGCAACAGCCTCGGTCACTAAATGCTGCTCTGGAAAACTGCTACAGACAAACTTAGTCTGAGCAAAGGGTCTAGTTAAATAATTCAATACCTGACAGATGGACTTCCTCAAACACAGAAGTTGTTGTTCTGTGGACAATACCTTTCAGAATTGAGGAAAGGTCAGTTAGAAGCAAATATTGGGTGGGTTTTGGAGTTTTTTTGGCTATTAGATACTGAAAGCAACTTACCAATTACATTTTGTGTGTAAGTGACATGAGATTGGATGAATTTTCTTTTTGAATCTGAAGCTCTCAACACTTCAAAGAAGTTATCAGCTATGACTGAGATTTGGATGGAAAGATTATAGTGATTAGAAGTGACATACTTGTTTAGCCTCATAAGCAGAAAGAGGCTGTTATGCCCTTGGAATAATTCAAATGGAATGAGAATAAAATGCTTTATATAACCAACCAAGACCAAATTTGCTCCTCCAAGCAGTAGTATTTATTATGGAAAATGCTTGGTACCTCTGTACCATGCACATTCACAGGGCATTCACAAATACCTGCACTCAGGTACAAGGCATGATAGTAATAGTTACAAGCTAATGCAGGTCAGCTCACATCAGACACCAAAACCTAGTAAAAAGCTATTGAAGTCAATCTTAGTAAGTCATAAGGTGGTGTTTATTTTAAATAAAACACAGATTTGTACAATAGGTTTTTTTCTCTTGCATGCTGAAAACAGTAATATTGGGACAAAAAAGGAGTATGTAAGTAATTCTGAGACAACAGTAAAAATGTGGTGTCAAAAGGAGCTGCCTGCTGCCAGAGGTGGTGTGCTGAAGGCCAAGTGGCATCTCTTTTGCTGTTTGTGGTTGGCTGGTTTTGACACAGATTTTCATTATTTGAAACTCTTCATTAATGATACACAGTGTCTGCCTAACTATTTATGGCTTTCAAATACCTGCAAATTGAGCAGAGTCAATTACACAACCATTTTTACTTTTCCTTTTTTACCTTACAAGTAATTTAAGCAAATACCTACAGACTTCTGAAAATTACGTGGATGTTAAGGACATTTGTGAAAAGGCAACTACCACATTTTGTAGAATCACAGAGCTATTTCAGTTTGAATAGCCCTCCAAGGTCATTGAGTCCAACCAACCACAATTTTCAACAGAGAAAAGCCATTTAAACCATGTCCCAGAGTGCCATGGTCACAGGTTTCACCTCCAGGGATGGTGACTCCTCCACCTCTCTGGGCAGCCTTTTCCAATGCCTGACCACACTTCCAGTAAAGAAATAATTCCTAAAATCAAATCTAAGCCACCTCAGCATGATTTCAGGACATTTCCTCTTGTCCTGTCACTTGATACTAGGGAGAAGAGACTGACCCCCACCTCACTCCAACCTCCTTTCGGGTACTTATAGAGATCAATGAGGTCTCCCGATAGACTCCCCTTCTCCAGACTGAACAACACCAGCTCCCTTAGCTGCTCCTGTTCTCCAGACCCTTCACCAGCTGCTTTGCCTTTCTCTGGATGTGCTCCAGCACCTCTGTCATTCCTAGGCACTGGTGCCCAGAATTGAACACAGTACTCAGAATCACAGAATCACAGAAACATTCAGGTTGGAAAAGATCCTCAGGATTACCAAGTCCGATTTACAATCCTACTCTACAAGATTCACCTTAAATCATATCCCTAAGCACCACATCCAAACAACCCTTAAACACATCCAGGGTCAGTGATTCAACTCAGGTGGTGGCTTCACCAGGACTGAGTACAGGAGCACCACTGCTGCCCTACTCCTGCTGGAGACACTTGTTTTGATCCAGACCAGGATGGTGATGGCCACCTGAGCACACTGGCTCATGTTCAGCTGGCTTTCAACCAACACCTCCAGGTCCTTTTCTGACAGGCAACTTTCCAGCCATTCTACCTCAAACCTTGAGGAGCAGTAAAAGACTTTAACTCCATGTGTTGAAGGAACAGAAACTTTCCTCTCAGTTACTGCTATGGCTTTATTTAGAAACTGCAAACTCACAAAGATCTTATTTGAACTGCTTCAAATCTTTCCTGAGGTATCTGTCATTAACTTACCTCATTGCCCCTTTTTTTTTTTTTTTTTTCTTCACATTCTATTTAAGGGTCTGGCCTCAGTATGGCCACCCAAGAGCATTAAAGAGATTTAAATCCCTTAATGTCTAATGCTTGAAAAAACGTGCTGCAGCTAATCTGTCCAGAGTGACTGCCTAGAGTAACAGGATCCCACAGAGAACATTACAGAGGTGGCTCAGCAGAAAATCTGCAGCATGTCATCTTTCTCTTTCCCTGTCCTCATTCCCTGAGAAACAGAACTTCCAAAAGACAAAGTACCATAGGTTGCCATTTCAGAAAAACACAATGCCCATCCAGAGTGGGCAGCTCCTGCTGCAGGACAGGAACTCCTCGGTGTGGGAAGGTTTTCCCTTCATAGGCATTTTCCAGAGAAAGGGGTTGAAAGCTACAAACCCAGGCAGTATTGCTAGAGATATCATGATCAGTCTTACTGGTCAAGTATCCTTTCTGACCTGTCTCTATAGCCCACTTGAGCTGTTTGTAGTTATGGTGACTGCCATAACTGGCTCTGGGAGGGTGGATGTTAACTGCAGCATTTGGGGGCCAAGGGAAGATGCCATAGCTTTGGCACACTTGCTGCCTTGCTCTCCACTACTTTGAGAATTGCTTAATGTTTCTCCTGTATAACACAACACACAGCTTTGGTTAAATAGAGTAAAATTATGAGGGGAAATGTAGTCTGAGCAAACCTACATGACAAATCCCATTTTAGTGCAAAGAGATGTGATTTCTCAGAAGCCAGGACAGCTGCACCCACAAGTATATTTGATGAGCTTCTGTTTAATCAGGGATGGATTACGAAGAGACTTTACATGCGGGGAAAGGAAGGAAACAGAAGTGGTTCTTGTTAGTGCTTATGCAGGAAATGCTGTCTCCACTAAGGTACGACTCTGCTGTGGCCCTTCTTGACTTCTCTGTGACCAAAGAAAGTGGCACAAAACAGGCATCATGGCAGATCAGAAGATTCTCCATATACTTACTCACATCCACAGCTTGGTTTAAACTATAGTAACTGTCTTTAAACCCACCTATGTACAGTTTCGGGATGATCAACTGACAAGGTTAACAGCTTGAAGGAGACACAAATGAGTCTTCTTATTGCTAAAGTTCTTTCGTCTCCTGACCTCTAAATTGTAAAGCTTTGTCATGGTGTTAAATTCCAGTTAGCTCTAATCACCATCCAGGAATGATGTAGCTATTGCAAAGCGGCCTTAGCTGAGCCCTAAACAAGCAGCTCCTTCAGAGATGCTCTTTGTAGGCAAAGCATATGCCTGGATGGTGGTTTGTGTTTGTTTGTTTGGTTTTTTTTTTAATGAAGTGCATATTATGTATTCATTTTGAGTGTCCTTTATCTTTGTCTTGGCTCATGCCGGAAGGCTTTTATAGGAAACAATCTAAAACCTCGCTCCGCAGGATGATCCAACACATCTCACTGTGAATTGCAGAATGTGTGTATCTTTGGTTCATCTCATGAATTGGGTAATGCAGGAGTATGGCCTTGTTCTCTTCAGAAAGAGAATGTCCTTTCAGAAAGCACTGCCCTGATAAGAAAAGTTGGTTTTAGTTTTGAAAAGTAAAAGATGTTAATTCCTGTGTTCCTGTCTGGGGGAACTGCTGATAATCAGCATGGCTGTCTTGCACCTCCTGTGTGACTCTAGTGGGATGTCTTGCAAGGCAAAAGCAGAAATCTTGAATTCTGCAGTTGGAGAACACAAGACACACACTCAGATTCTGATAAAAGTGCCAGATGTGAATGATCAGAAGTCCATATGACATCCAGCCTCCTCCCTCCAGCCAGAGGTTCCCTGCCAGACACTGATCTCATAGTACTACACAGATGAAGCCAAGATTGCGTTTGGCTACTGCTCAAATAGGACATCTCAGAGGTAAAGACGCACGCTAGTGTAGGAGCAGAGTCATCAGGAATCAGCTATGATCAGGGAAGAGTTCAAAGGAACAGATGTGCCACAGGGGCGATTTTATTTACAGCTCAGTAAGGAATCTGAAGTCTCAGCAGGGGCTGCATTGGAACAGTCCTCAGTCAAACCTAAGAGGTGATTCTTCCCATTCTGACTTCTGCAGTAGCTTGGAACTTCCCTGGTTATGTCAGAATCATTAGTGGGTCTTGTATGAATTCAGTCAAGTGTGGAGGACGGGTGGGAATGAGAGGGCAAAGCACATACATCTTGAAGAGAATTTGCAAACAGAGCTATTTCCCCTCCAGGGCCTTGACACTTGCAAGCGTAGTCTTGATCACTGTCTTCGAAGAAGCAGTAAGAACCACTAGGGCTGGTATTGTTTGCAGTGCACCTGCTTCCTGGCTCCAGAGAGAAGGGTGGGAGGATCTGGGAATAGAGAAGGGACTCTGTACTATCATAGAGAGGTGGCAAGTTGTAATGAAAACCATATTTTTAGAGAATTTCTCCTTTTCTGAAAGCATCTAGAAAGTTCCATGCAGACTTTTATAGGAAAGGTAAGAGTCTACTTCCAAATATTTAATTAATTTCCTGAATTGGATGTCTTTAGGTGTACTTCACTCACTTCTTCACACAAAGGGACATGATACCACTTGAGGTGCCCGAGACTGTCTCTGGCTGCTATTGCTGGTCCAAATGGTTCTGGGTCCTCCATACATTCTATCTATCTCACTCTCTGGGCTAAGTGTATTCCTCATTTGTTCATGTGAAGTAAACTAAACCAGGATCAAGAGAGAGTGAGTGGGATGCACTTTTACATCCCTTATCTGCCATTCTCAAAGCCCCATGCTAAGTGTGCTCAACCCAAAGGTAGATGATTTGGGTATAAACACTCTAAGGCTAAGGAGGAAGCTCAGTGAAGTCTCTACTCTGAGCAATTGCTCCATCAGCAGAGCTGCAATAGAATTAAGAAACATGGGTGTTATGTTCAGGGGTTGTATTTCAAACACTTCAGGATTGTCTTGGTTTCTGGGTTTAGCACAGATCAGAAATGATCATCTTTTTTTGGTGGAATGTAAATGCAGTGAAGGATTTTTCTGTACAGGGACTTATAATCTGTTTCTTTCAAGTGCCCTGAGCTGGCATTTTTCTCATGTTTACTCAGTCTCATAGTAATTGATCTATTCTAGGTTCACACTGAAGTAGAATCTATTTTGCAACAAATCAGGATTGTTTGTCGTAAAATGGTAGAACAGATAAATGCATTTAATGGAAAACAATTGAGAGACTTGCAAACTTTGTACCATAAATGTCAAGCCAAAGAGTCATTTTAGCATCCAGTATTCAAAATGCTATTATTTGCACAGTTAATCCCTGTGCTAGTGCTACTATAATGCTGACCACAACAATTACAAAACAATTACAGAGCTGTACCACAGATCAGCGGGCTGAGTGTGCCAGTTCATCTACCAGGAGGTCCTCTTGCCAGAGGAGGGCTGTGTCCTACCCTCCTGAAAAGAGCTTTTAATGTGACCAGGTTAATCACCCTATCTGTGGTTAAAAATCTCTTGTCAAGGTTCCCTTGAGCAGATCTGTGAATGAGAACTAAGTTTTGTGAACACGAGTGCTGTAGGTGTGCAGAGCTCACCAGCTATCACTAGAGCAGGGAAGCTGACATTTTCTGTTCCTCCCTTGTTGGAGCAAGGCAGAGTCCCATGTTCCACTGCAAACTGTAACCACATAACCTTGAGAAATATGCAGGGACTCAGCAAATCCATCAATCAAGGAGAAATATATTCACCTTTTAATATAGCTCTCCCTCCTCCTTGGGAGTAGCAGAGAAGGGACAGTTTGGATTAGTGCTTTTAATCAGTAGGGTTCTCTGACTTGGTCTTGAAATGTCAGCTCTTAATCTCCCTTGCCTTGAAAAATGAAGATATTGGGATTTGATGTAATAGCTTTGTCTGAGAGGGGTAGTGCCTCTGTCAATACTTGCCTCACAGAGAGGCTTGCTCATCACCCAGAGTGCTGTGCATTTCCACCACCATCAGGCTCCACTTCATAGGACTCAGTGGCATAGTCAGGATTTTTCTCAGGGCATTGTGTTAAGCTATGAACACCTGAATTTGCAGCCATTTAATTTAATCCCGGGTTAAGGCTAGAAAAGGCTAGTGATAAAAGACTAGTTGGGACAGTGTATGTATTCAGGGATACTGCATAAAAGAGTTATTAATGATACCTCTGCTAAGAGTTATCCATAGAGGTGATTTAAACTCCATATTTTTAAGGTTCTATTGGCAAAAAAAGCACCCAAGTATTTTCCCCTCTGCCATAGCATATCTTAATGCAGAGGGGGCACTGAAGTGTGTGATTTTATGGAGAGGGTGATCATATGAAGGAGAGATCTGCTGGTCTCTAATGACTTTTCTGTGTGCTTCATGGTGAAAGTGGGAAAGACAGATGAAAAGGGAGTATGTTGGTGTACCAGGAGATGATTCTTCACCTCAGCAGAGAAAACAGAGGTTTCATGCATTTGGAATCCAAATACTAGTGCCTAGGGCTGCTCTGTTACTTGATCATATCACAGTCATTGCTAAATTCATTTCTTAAAGGCTCGTCTGAAGTTGTAGCTTGTTATTCTGTCACAGTGAACATTTCAGCCTGGAAAAATGGTAGCAAATATAAACCACAGAGTTTATTTGATACCGTGGATCAGAGCCTGTGCTGTAGTGACTGTGTCTTGCTAAGGAGGACTCACAAACCAACCCTGTTTTCCATGAGTTCAAGCTGTAGTAAACCTTTGTCAGTAACTGTACCAGCTGTAGCTATCTGGAGTAGTTAAAAGAGCAAGCACTGTACTCAATGCCAAGTCACTGAAATCAAAGAAAGAGTCAGTGGTTAAGTCCAGGGTGCAAGTGGCTTTGTAGGCACCTAGCACAACCACAGCCCCTCAGACACCTATGTGGGAAGGATGCCAGGGTGCCCTCTGCAGGGTTCTCTCTGAAGAAAGGAGTGAGGGATTAAAGTTGGAAATGAAGTGCACAGTATTTTCCCACCTGAACCTTCCTGGGTGAAAAATACCTGCAGATCTCCAGATCTCTCTGATGCATTCAGCAGACTTTGTGGCTGTGGTGATTGAAGGCTAAGCATGAAAAACCATCAAATTAATGTGCATAATGCAGATGAGACTGTTTTGCATAATACTTGCTAGCAGACAACACCTGCACCTTACTTCCTATGGTATTATGAAAAGCATGTTTCAAAGAGGAGTCCTTTTGATGTTTTCTCTGTGCCCTTTGCACTCAGGTACAGAGTTTCAAAATTATTTCAGGTCGGAGTGCTTTGTGGTTTTTATCACATGCTGATAGCAACAACGGCTTCAGATCTCACACCTAATTAATCTGGAGGTCATTAATCCTAGACAAAAATATGAAATAGTTACAAAGCACATCCCTGCTTACACTTAGCACCTGTTAGGTGGGATGGAGATAACACCTACAGCCTTCTTTATTTGTTTGGTTTTGTGCAACTTCTGCGTAACAGAAGTGACCTGATTTTCTGCAGAGCTCTTCTACATTCAGATTCTTCAGAGCATCCATTACCTTTTTCTACCTTTTCCCTTTCTGCTAAGTGTCAGTTATAAACGTCACAGTAGTGAAGAGAGATCATGTGAACTCAACAACCACTAGGGCCTCCTGCCACAAGCAGAAACCAAGGTGAGTTCAAGCAAAGCATGGAGAATGGAGGATGGAACACAGGAGAGACACAGAGTCCTGCTGCAGGGCTGTTGCTGGGAGCATGAGGTGTCTGAAGACCCAAGTCAATGGATGACAAAGTTAAAGCTAGGTGATTAGTTAAAGCTATGCAAAATACTCCATCATGGGAACCTAACTGAAGCTATTCCATTTTCTCTTGTCCCCCAAATGCTGTAGTTGCCATCCATCCTCCCACAGTGAGTATGCAGTGACCAGNAGCCTATAGTATAATTTTCTCTATTAAAATATTCCAATTAGCCTTAAACCAGCACAGGGATGCAGCAGGCAGTGACAGGATGAGATCAGCCATATTCTCTCTGTCCACTTGGAGGGTTTGATCTGTAACTACCATGCAAGGGAACAAATTAACAAGTGATTTGTGCCTCCTGTATTTTCAGTTAGCTTACAGATGTGGTTTGTGAGCTCTCAGAGCCAGATCTCACCTTTACAGCACCACCTTTACAGTGAGGCTGGAATCACTAACATAGTAAACTTCTTAAAGTGAGCTCCAGATTGAACATACAAACCAGAGATACTTAATTGCTCACAAGACAGCAGCCTTGAGAACTAAAGCTCTCTTTGTGTTACTTTTATCCTAACGGGGAGAAATTCTGTGGCAGCGATGTGATGTGGGAACATCTGGGGTTTTTTTTGACAAGATAACAAAGAGGAATTTCAGGCATTTTCAGATGAAGAAACATAGACTCAAAGAATCCTTTAAAGGGCACCTCTGGAAACTGTCTTGTCCAACAATTTTAGGGCTTGATGTAAGGGAATTTACTCACAAAAGTGTTCCCACATATTAGAATGGGGTTGCTCACATGAACATATCAGGTCTTATGCAATATCTGGGTGGTTGGTTTGGGGTGTGGGTTTGGTTTTTTTTTTTGTTTGTTTGGGGTTTTTTGTTTTGTTTCTGTTTTCATTTTGGGTTTTTTGTGGTTATTTTTCTTTTCAGTTTATAAAGTGTTAATGTGACTATTGTTATTTTTTCTTACAAAAAAACCCAGGTTTTTTACTCTGATGTTCCATACTATTACCTCTTTCTAGTTAGGTTTTATAAATACTTCTTTACATAGATATTTCTTGAAGTTTTTTGCCCTCTCTTACTGTATCATTGACAATTTCTGCATTTGATTCAATCTGTTGAGAATGTTTTTATTTCAATTTATTTTATTGACTGTATTGGATGACTTACAAATCTCTCATGCATAATTTCCTCTTATATTAGCAAATTCTCATTCTTTTTGATCACTCTGTATGGCTGCTTGTTTTCTCAAACCCAGTGTACTGTCTTGTTTGCTTTTAACTTTTTCTTCTGTAGATATTCTTGACCTTCATCTGAATTCTGTTCTCATTATCAGGTAATACAACCACAAGCTTTAAGCTTTATCCCAGCTTTAGCCTTTCTCACATATGATGGATGAGCTCCATTTAAGCTATAGCCAACAGCATCTCCATTCAGATCCATGCACTGGAGATACTGGGAAGCTTGGTGCAGCTAAGGGAGCTAAGATAGAAGGGAATGAGGGAAGCTGGGAAGAGCAGCAGCAGTAAGAGCATTTGGCAAACCATGATTGTGATCTGTTTGCTCACTTCTGTGTAAGAATCGTCAGGAATAGGCTTTGCCATGGTGCTTGCTCAGGCTCTGAGCTGCCTTTGAATTAATTGCTACTACTCTCAGCCTTATTTTTGTGTACTGGGTCGCTGATAGTCCAGCTCACGTGTGTTATCTGCTCCTTGGTTCAAATGGACTCAATCCACAAAGGGTTCTCAGCATGAGGGTGCAGGTTTCCAGTGTTTGTGTAAGCCTGTACTTCAAATTCCTGTCCAGAGAATGTACTCAGTCTGCCATGCAGTGCACTTTCAAAAGCATTTTAAAAAAAAGTTAACTTATTCTGTAAATGTTCATTTAATATTGCTCTGCAATATTTGCCTATTTTAAAGTGTTTACAGAACTGTGATGCATAACACAAAGACTTTTAACTGCAAATAATGCAAACACTGCCTAATGAGCACAGTACAATGTAAGTATTGTATCCTACTCTGATGAATCTTGGTGTTTAAGTCATTATGATTAGGTAATTGATGGCTTTTAGGAAATCAGTTAATAGTCTCAGACTTGCTCCTGCTGGAGGGTTGTCAGTATCATACAAATGAAATAATTATCCCATTGCTATACAAGCTCAGGTGAGAGACAATGAAGAGGATAGGTAAAGGAGCTGAACTGCATCCTGATTTAAAATGAGTCAGCTAATTAACAGGATACTCTGATAGTGACTTTCAGTCCCACTGCCCTTGCATGACTTCTTCAGAGTGAAAAACAGAACTCCTAAGGTCTCTGAAACTTTCTTGTAAGTGAAATTACAGATACCAAATCTCCAGGCAGGTTCCTGTGTTTCCTACATGAATGTGCTGGTTTGAGGCTAATTGGAATATTTTAATAAAAAATTATATCCTAGGCTGTGAAAAGAAAACAATGGTGAAGTCTACTTCACTCATAGGCTTGCTGAGATGTATAAGAACAAGAACACAAACATAGATAACACAGACACAGACAGTCTGGTCTCTATCTCTCTGGAAGTCTGCTGGCCTCTCTGCTAACCTAACTAACCACTCCTAATCCTCCTGGCCAATCCTCCAAACTCATCTTGCATGTAAGGCAAACCCTGGGGTAAGGTATAGGGGTGGGAAGAAGGTGGAAGGGTGGTTGGGAGCCCCTCCTGGGGACTGATTTCTGGGAAGGGTGTTGTGTTTCTGTATTACCTTTAACTTGTATATTTCTGTAAATATTCCTGTATATTGTGTATATATCTGCTTGTGTATTGTGCTAAGCTGTAAATAGAGCTTCAGTCCTTAACTTCCAGCTGACTGAGTCTAGTCTGGGTGATTTTACAAAGTGTGCTGGAGCGGGTAACTCCCAAACCATCACAATGAAGCTGTGGGTTCTGCTGTCAGTTTTATGTGTGTTCTAAACCATATACTCTACCAATCACTTGCAAGGCAGGATCAAGATGTGTCATTCTTGACCATTATTTGTCTAACCTGTTCTTGAAACTCTGATGATGGAGATGCCATTCAGCTGTCCAGCACTGTGCCACTGTTTCATTCACCTTGGTTTTCCCACTTTTCCTTCATATCTGTTACAACTCTTCTATGCTTCAGTTTTAGCTGTGTCTTGGTTTTGGGAAGCACTTTTTCCTCCTCCTTTGCATCAGCTTTCCACATACTCTTACATTTTCCTCTTACACTTTGTTCAGTGTTCTGTTCGTCTTGCCAAGAAGCCTGAGACTGTTCTTCCTTGAAGGTAGTGCTCTCTGAACTTCAGGTGATTTCCTCTGGATTTTGCCATTAAAACCTTACTAAGATTAATTTATATGATAACTGCTGTTTCCTTGTTTCCCCAAAAAAACCTTTGTCTTGTGGTAGCACATTTGGTTTGTTTGACAAGCCATATTATTGACAGACTTATTGCCTGACCAGTCCTAATGCATGTACTTCTTTAAAAGGCAAGAGACCAGCTCTTCAGCCTTCTCCTCTTCCAAGAATAAATCAGATGGGAATATTCTCATTAATTCATAAGGTTTAATATTTTCTTCCATTCTTCTTATAGCATTCTTCATGGAAGTGAGAAAATGACAATATGATGTGAGATGCTGGGTTTAAACATTCTTCTGAGAGCTGTCAATAAACCAATCAATTCACATATCCATTGTGTATGTTGTTCCTGTATGAATTCCTGGTCATATCTGTCTCTGCAGAGCTTGTCTTAGTGACTGTATCATGAAACACACAATGGATCTGAGCTTCTGTGTCAGGTCAAGGTTAAAAAGAGCTCAGTTCTGGCTAACCACTGCAAGAGAAAGAGTTATTGCTATCCCAGTGGCCTTTTGCTCGAGACAGCATTGATGGATCATCAGAGAGCCAGTGGAGGTCAGGGACAGGATGGGATCTTGTAACCAGAGATTGATAAAGCATGTTATGTAATAAAACAATGGAACAGATTGGTGTTCCAAATAGCTAATGAATTCATTGGAAGGTCATAATACAAGCAAGACAAAAATTCTTCAAGCACTCTGATCATTTAAGTTTCATGTATAGTTTCCCCTCTAAAGACTGTTCTCCCATTTCCAAGACTGTCCTCACAGATTGTTATAGCAACTCCTTCTCTGCCTTCTGTAGAATTTCTGCTTTCACACATTTTTGTAACCTTCTTCCCAGATGTCTGTCCTGAGGATGTGAGTAGGAAAAATGGAGCAATAATGAAGTCAGCAAGATTCCTTGCTCTCCTATGAAAAAGAAGGACTAGCAACAGGTGTGGAAGATCCCTCTCACTTCCCTGGAGAATAAAGCTAACGAGCATGAAGCTGCATGATGGACTGCTCTCCTCAGCTCCTCTTGAGAAATAAAATGCACAGAACATTCATAACTTCAGCCCTGCATTGTTGCTATGTATGTTCTCAACATGCCATTGCTGCTGAGAAGCACATAGAATAAAAGTAATGTGGCAATAAACAGCCCTTATGGGCTTGGGCACGGTTTCATCCCTTAAAGTCCCCTACAGGGGGGACCAGAAGCAGACACTGGGGCAATGAATAGGAGTGATGGAGGTGGAATGTTGCATCTGTTGCAGAGTTTATACTCCGTGTAGCACTACTGACACAGAAGCATAAAGAGAGGAATATGCAGCTCAAAAGCGGGAGTTAGGGGAAAAGGAAATTCAGGCGTTACTGCAGGCATCCTCTGGATGGCTGTTGACTGTTGATCATGTATCTCTGCAGAGCAGAAAGACCTCCAGCTCAGAGATTTGCAAGTAAAAGCCCGGATTGATGCAGAGATAAGGATTTTACTGCATCTCCCCTTTCACCAGATCACCACTAGACTAATTCTCATGCCTTTTGCTGACAGGTTTACAAATTGCCTCATTATCTCCTGTGAGTCTGTGTTCTTCCACTCAGTGTGTGAGAGCAAACAAGCAAAGGCAAAAATCACAGCAGGCAGGAATTCCCACTCCAAGTATTTGTCAGGCAACACAATGGGAAATTATAATGAATTCATGCAACAACAACAACAGTATTGGTAAAAATAATTATTTATGCTGGCCACAAAGAAATATCTGGTTTGATTAGTTATTGGAACAAGATATTGATCAGTTCTACGATCTCATTCTTCTGGAGCCCGCCCACACAAACTTTATCTACAGGCACTCTGTACATATTGTGCTGCTGCAAGGTTGCCATTAAAATATTCTCCTCTCTTTGTAATTTCCCTGCAGCATTATTTTGTGTTAACAAAGTCTGGTCATATATCAAAACTCCAGCATTACATATCACAGAAAGGTACACTGACATGTAAACCATAGCCACAACTCTGCACGTGTCTGCAAGGTGAGAATGTTGCAGGTTTTCCTCTCTGGAACTATTTAGCTGGTCTGTTTATTGGCTGTCTGCTAACATTAGCACTTCTAGGTGAGCAAATCTGATTTGGGGAAGGTGATTCTGGGTGTCCATTTTTATGACTAGAAATTCAAGCAGGGCTTTATTAAGTTCTGTAAGCAGGCTTGTGGGATCTTGAGTCACATGTTTTATACAGCCCCACTCCTTACTGCCCATGGTGTGCCAAGCTTACAGCTTGGCTTGGGGAGTGGTATCGCAGGCAAAGCAACATGCACAAAAGCCCTGGTCCTTTTTTCTGTTTGATTTCATCTGTACTGGCAAACATGAATGCCTGAAGCCCATAGTTAACCACCTGAAGAATTTGTTTTCATTAGCACAGTCTAAAACTCCCATGCGTACCTGTGAGGTATTTTGACATTTTCAAAATATACAGACCAATTTTTAGATTCTAAACATAGATTGTTTTTTTTGCAACAGACTTGGGCTATAAGTCTGGTAGATTAAATGAGTGAATTGCCTGGGTTAAAAAAAATTACTCTGTAGACATCTTAGAAAGTAAATGGAGGGCAGAGTTCCAGGGCACTTCTAAGAGTGTACAAATTATTTAGGAATGACAGAGCAGACATTTCCACTGGGAAAGAGGCTGAATAAATTACAGGAAGCACCATACAATATAAATGAAATAAGATGACGTAACAAGCTGCACCATGGGATTCCTGTCGTTGGGAATTTGACACCTAAAGAGGCAGAGCAGGACATGACAGCCCATGTAACCAGTGATGCCAGCAACCAGGGCATGCTCCCTACAGCAGAGTCATCTAGAAAGGAAGGGGCTTTGAGAGGTGTCTGTCCCAACGTAGGGTCAGCTCTAGGTTTGGCACGAGTTGCTCAGGCCTTTGTCCAGTTGCCTCTAAAACTGCCAAGGGTGGAGGTGGCACAGCCTGTCTGGGCAACCCTCCCCACATTTCAAAGATAATTAGAGCATGGCCTCACAGTGACACTGGGCAGCTCCTTTACCACTCGTGGGTGTATTTCATCAAGTCCTATTGGCTTATATATGTCCAATGCTCCTCAACTTGGTTCTCCTCTATCCAGGGTAACTTTTCCTTGCTCCAGATTTTCCCACTTGTATCAGGAGCCTGGGATTCAGGTCAGTGTAACCAGGGAAGACTGAAGTAAATAAAACATTGAGCACCTCAGTTTTTCTGTGCTCTTTGTCAGCAGGCCTGCTGCCACACGGGGCAGCAGGAACACTTCCTCCCTCTTTTCCCTTCTTCTTATTTACCTATAGAAGGCCCTCTTGTTACCTTTCTCCTCCTTCACTGGATTCACCTCCAGATGAGCTTTGACTTTTCCTGAATCCGACATTGGACAGTGTCTGTATGCTTCTGGGTCCTTCCAGTTCCTGTGCATATTCTGTTTGTTTGAGTTCATCCAAGAGATCCTCCATCCATGCAGGCCTCCTGCCACCTGATGTTCTGCTTGTGGGAATGATGGACTTGATCTTAGAGGCGATCTTTGAGAATCAGCCAATTCTTGTGGACCCCTCTTCTCTCCAGGGTTGTATTCCACAGGATTCTTCCAGGTGCATCTCACAACCAGGGTTGTGTGTGATTGTGATTTTTGTCTTGTTTCCTCCTTTCACGATCTTACAGTCACTGCAGCAAGGCTACTACTGACCTTCATATCCCTGGCTGTCTTTTTATTGTTTCTAATCAGAGGTCCAGGAATGTATCTTCACTTGGTGGCTTGTTCACATATGTTGTGATGTCATCAGTGCCCTCCAGGAATTTCCTGGAGTGTTTATGCCACACTATACCTTCAGCAGATGTCAGGGTCTGCAAATGTGAGGTTTCTTCCAGCTGTCTGAAAGACTCCAGCTGTGTAAGCTGTCCCTCCACTGCTGCTGTAGCCCTGCAACTGCACACAGATCTCACTTTCCTCCTTTTGCAGTGTGCAGCTCTTCAGAGAGGCAGATGAAGGAAGAGAAATCAGGCGTGCTGTGTTTCCAGCCAGGGTATGACTTCTTTCTCTGTATGCCCAGAAGACCTTGCCAGTAGACTGAGAGGAGGAGACAAACACATAAATAATATCACGTTTGTAACTCTTAGTCCCTCTGAGATTCAGAAAAGTTGTACTGCCGTGAAGCGCTGGTTCAGCATTCAAACACCTTTAGATCTACTCCTTAGAACACATCGTCCTGGCCATAGAAAAACAGCTCCTGATTTAATCTTGAGTAATGTACAGGAATTAATTTAAGACATAATTATGGCCACCTATAACAGTCTATTCAGATTCAACATCCTGGTAAGTGGAAAAAAAACAAAATGAAATTGGCATGATAGTAAAGCTACCCAAAAGTGAGAAGATGATCATATAAAAAGTAACTAAAAGGATAAAAGTATTGCAGACAGAATGGAGACTTTTGAGGGCTCAGACTAATTTTTTTTGTGTTGCAGTTAATGTGCATCACAAACCAATGCTTTAGGTTCAGAATAAGAGCATCATGTATCAGAAAGGACTTGAAAAGGATCTTCAAAAAGAAAAAATACCATGCTAACAGAAAAGAAAGAAGGAGGATCTTGAAAGTAGGAAGACATCTTTAAAGACCTGCTCCAATGTGGAAAGTAGAAATAGACAAACTCTGGGAAGTTAAAAGCTAATTTGTAATGAGGCAAGCCAAAAAAGAATTTGATGAGAAAATATCTAAAAGCATTTCATCTAACCATAAAAAGATGACTTTTACAAACATGTTGGAAGCAGGAAGCCTGCCAGAGAGCCCATGGGGCTGATGGCTGGCATGAACATAGGAGGATTACTCAAACACAGTAAGGCCAGAGGAAAAAAATTACTTCTCTGCATCAGTGCTTGCTACACAATAATTAGCAATATTCTTAAACTGGTTATAATCTTTAGTGGGACAGGAGCTTGAATAACTCGCTCAGAATGAAGGCATCAATGGAACATACTCTAGAGTAAATTGTTTGTAAGCAGCTACTGGCATAGAGCTGTTCAGGCATTCAGTAAAACCCAAGTCCTTGGTCCTTTCTTTCCTCAGCAGGAGCATACCTGTGCTGAAGGGTGGAGGGCTTTACCAGAGACCTCCAAACAACTTCATGTCTGGGATTTGGCAAGGCTAAAGAACACTGCTCCCTAGGAAGCTGATAAAGCAAAAGCCGGAAGGTGTTGTGTTCCCTTGTCTCAGTGTGAATGGCACTTACTCTGCATATAACCAAAGCTCTGCTGACTCCCATAGGTGCAGCTTCTCTTATGCAGAGTATAAGGACTCTGGGAAGGAAGAGTTGCAATGTTTTGGCCTCCTAGATCAAAAAAAAAAAAAAAAAAAAAAAAAGCCCATTGCTTGGAAATAATTCAGGAAAGCAAACTCTGGGTAATATTACACTTTCAATCACAATTAAACTACATTTCAATCAAAGTTGGTGCTGCCAGTCATATAGATTTGTAATTTATTGTCTTTTCCAACGCTAGATCTATGAGGCATCATATTAGGTGCTAGGATGAGGATGAACAGAAATAGTAAGTGTGAGCAAGTATAACTTCCAAGAACACAACAGGAATTTCCAGGTCAGAAAGCAGGGCTGAGTGCTTCAGAAAGAAGAAAACTGTCAGATATTGTCCCTTCAAAACGTTAATTAAACCAATTAAACTACCCAGCATTCAGAGAGCGTTGTGACAATTTTGCCTAAACAGAGAGCACTAGAATGTAGCTTTTTACTCATTGAAATAAAATGTATTTGGGAACTTGGGGATGCATGAAACTGGAGATCTGCCTTTCTGACAAGCTGGATACCAAGAAACTCACTCCTTGGGTGAGTAAGTGTAAATGACAGTGTTAATACTGAAATTATGAAATGCAGAATGGTGTTTTCCTTTCAAAGGGAAACTCTCCAGCCTTCTTTCAGTCACTTCCATTAGATATTCCTCTAATCAGATATTTCCCTCATCCATGCAGCACACTAAGAAACATTTCCTTATATACCCAGAGGTCAGTATAGGTTTTTTAGGTTTGTGGAGGGTGTGGGATTTGTTTAAGCTGTAGTTTAAACTATAGTAAGTGGTGGATCTGTTGTTACCCTTGCGTTGTGGTAGACTTTGAGGTGTCAGTAACTGGGGCAATCTCTTTGTGATTGGAATGCTCTACAATAGCCAAAACTAAAAAGACAGAAAAGGCTAAATTCCTGCTCATTGTTACAGCAAATACAATCTAGCTTAGCTGACTTAGTGGCCCATAGAAGTATTGATTATTGGGTCTTTATTGAGCAGTGGACTAGGATCCCTGCACTAGTCGCTAGAGTTCTGTCCCTGTTTCTAGGAACCCAATTGTGTAGGTACTTGAGAATTTTAGGGATGTTTAATCACCTGCCTTCAGTCTAAGTTCACTTCACCACCAAAAAGCCCCATCCAGATGTGGAATCACTACTTAACAGCAGAGATATAAACATATTGAAATGCTAAAGGTGCCTTTGAGAAGCTTGAAAGTCTAAGTGGGATTTCCACACAGAAACCTGACCTCTCATCTTCCTTGCTTTGCCTTCCCAGGGGTGAGCTCTGCACCTGCCTGAGCAGACTCAGGTCAGTTCCAAAGGGCAATCAGAAAGGCTTTGCATTTCATAGAGTCTAATCCTTGATACCTGGAAGAATTTCTAAATCTCCCCAAAACCCTTAAAAGAAGCAATCTGAATATATCTACTGCCAGAATGTAACAACATGAGGGAGAGACTTAGCACCTACTTTTTCCTACCTCTGACTCCCTTTTTTGATGACATAACCTCAAGTACTGCTTCAGAAAGAAGGCACAGTGGGAGATTACAATTGGGATATTGTTCTGCTGAAACTGACAACAGCAAGAAATCTAAAAAGAGCCTTTTGGGGAAAGCAATTTGGAAAACTAATCGGTAAAAGGATTATGCTGTGTCAGAATCTGCCACCAAAAAACCTCAACCATCCAGAAGATACAGAAACCAGAAGTGTAAGATTTTTGAGATCAACATTTCCAGTTGAGGAAATACTTGAGGAAAATCCAAAAGTTGTTACCTGAAAGGTTTTCAGCTATTTGTGCAGATAAAAAAAAAGGAATTGGGATTCCGCATGAGGCTATATGGGCTCCACTGCTCACAGAGACTCTTTGTGGTGAGACTTGGGAATGCTTTGTTTGCAGTGCCAAGGAAATTATCCTCAGTAGGAAGCAAGATGTTCAGGATCCTTCTGAGCTGGTGAGTGAGACCGAATTAGGGAGCTGTCTGGGAGGAAGCAGCACAGTAGTCTGAGGGTGCAGTTTTCTCCAGACGTACCGACTGTTCAGAGCTTGACAAACATTTCCTCTCCCTGGCAGTGGGATGTGACAGTGCTGAGAGAGCTGTCGTTCCACTGGCAAAGCCAAACGGGGCCTGAAGCAGCTGGAATGATCCTATGAATAGTGCTGTGTCACCTGTCAAAGGTAGGCACCAGCAACGTGTGAGTGTCAGGAATTAGGACAGAAGGTAACAAAGACCTGGTGTTCTCACACCAGCACTTAGGGCTTTAGCAACCGTGTGTCCGGCTGCCCAGTGAGGTCACCGCTGCTGTGTGGTGAATGCCTGAGAGAATCTCTCTGCTGGATTTGCTCTTCCACCTCTGCTCACGCTTTGTCACCTTTTGCCAGGCACCTGTTTTACTGAAGCCTCTCTTGATTGTCAGAAATGTCAAATCCCTTTTCTCAGACCTTCTGAGATATGGTTTGATCGGCTGGAGCAAGTGTGGCTGAATCTGTCCCTTGTTTTGAAGACACCCTGTCCTTTTTCCTCCTCTCCTTCCAAAGTGCAGTAGAATAATCAGGAAAGTTACTGAGACTGCTAATGATCAGCCTTGCCAGTGAAAGAGACATCAGGGCGCTAATTAGACCTCCTTACACTAGTTTGTGTTTTGTTCCTGTGAAGTGTTTGATCTATACCTTAGAATGGAAGCAAGAAAGGGTGCATAGTGGCTATCTTTACCATTATGAGGAGCAAGTAGCATTATGAGACCTGTAGCAGCAATTGTCTCTTCAAAAGACTTACTTTCCTGCTAATTAAGGGCCCATTTGAGTCAGTGTTATTACTCCTTATGGTTTCTATAGAAACAGAGCAGACTTCTCCTTTTCTCCTCTATTAACTGGAGGCTGCCTTTCCTACCCTGTCCCAGTGGCATGCAGATGCAGCAGTGTGTGGGGAGCACTGAAGAGAAAAAATAGGGCCAAGAAGCTGCTTGTGAGTCCCTGATTCAGGGCTGATAAACAAATCAATCTAGGCCTAGGCAGATGATGATAGCTGCTTTATAACACAGAAATAAGTGGTCTTTCTGTTGATCCCACAGCCTCTCTTACCCAGTACCTCCCTCTAATCAGATCCTTTATTCACACTGCAATCCTGGTTCCAAAGCTTGCTAGCCTCCCTTCACTTTGTGTCCTCTTCAGCTCTTGACTGCCTCTGCTGCTTCTGTACCTTGTGGTGAGGTCTTGTATGTGACAAAAAGGACCTGCCTCCTGGGTGACTGTCATTCTGTCCTTCCCTCTGCTCCCTGGATGGCACAATGCAGCTAGACCGTGCCAGGATGTTTATCCTGGGATGTGTGGGTACCCAATGCAAGGTCAGAAGGTGTAGCATAGCATGTCTGACCCTGACTTCCGTTTCCCACCATCTTTAATACCTTGGTGGTTTTTTAGCAACAGAGGATTGACAGCAGAACTTTCTCTCCTTTTTCTGTTATAACCAGCATTTGTAAGATGAAATGCCAGGGTTTCTAAGCCCCACTTCCTCACCTGTGGGAGTGGAATGTTGGGAGCAGCAGGGAAACACTACGAAATTCCTGTCTATGTACCTGCCTCCTGCAGTGGTGGGAACAACAAGGGGTTTAGTTGCTGTAGCTGGACAAGATAAAAAGCAACAAAATCATAACTCTTCCTGTGCCTGAAAAATGGCACCAGAAAATTTTTATTCACTGCTTTAAGCCTATGCCAACCATATAGCTCACTTCCAGGGTAACACAAAGATCCTTATGAGCTTGTAAGCCCTTATCTCAACATGGGTGTTTGTGTTTCTATGTGTGAGTGATGTAACTTGTCCCTCAGTATGGTGGCTGAAGAAATTGTGAGATTTTTCTTGCTCATTGTTAAATCCACTTTTGTATGGAACGCTTGCTGCTCTTTGAATATCTCTACAACCATTTTGGCTTTGGAACATTTGACTGAAAATTCCTTTTTTTAGCATTGTGCTAAATTGAACTTGATAGCAGGTAGAACCCTTTCCATTTGGCAGGAGAGGCTAATTTTATGAGTGTGCATCAGAATTAAGACATGAGTAAAAATGGCTATTGCCACTGCCCTGCCATGAGCTGTTTCAAATTGGCAAAAGTATCTCAGATGTGTATTGTGAATATTTTTATTAATAAGACCTCACCTGCAGCTGAGCCCCTGCACATTAGAAAGTTGTAAATGAGAGAAAAAAGGAAGTATAAGAAATTAATGTTCTTAAGTGAGCTGTGAGCAGTTACAGGAGGTTCTCTCTGAGCAAATGAACCATACATTTAGAATCATAGAATGTTTGGGGTATATTTGTCAATGACACTATAGTTTTGGATTGGTTTTTTTTCCCTGAGTTAAGAAGCTTTTATTAAAAATAAGCAAAATAAACTTGCAGACAGACAGCAAGAGGAGAACTCTTTGCCTGTGGGAATAGCTTAGCTTTCAATTGCCACTTTTCAAGTCCTGTTGCCATCATCATGTCTAAAGGACAGAATCCTGCTGAATGCATTAATGAAAAGCTATGGCAAGTGCAGAGCCTGGCAGTGAGACCCAGTGACTGACACACTTGTCTGATGAGCTGGCACCATGGCTGCTCCCAGGTATGTCACTCACTTTCACCATGAATGCTGCTGGCTCATGAAGGGTATCAGGTGTGGGGGTTTCTCCTCCAGATGCTTGTTAGAATTACAGGATAACTTAGGATGGAAAAAACCTCTCTAGAGACTCAAAGCAGGGCCTACAGTGAAGTCAGGTACAAGCTAGAACACATGCCATAAGGCCTTCAGCAGTCAAGTCCTGAATGTCTTCAAGAAAGATGTCTCACAGCCTTTGTGGGTGGAAGAGCCTGTTCTAGAGCCTGACTGCTCTTCCTGTGAGAAGATTTTCCAGCATCTAATTGGAATTGCCCTTGTTGCAACAGGTGTCTTGGCTCTCACCTTTTTCACTATGCATCTTCAAGAAGACTGTCTTTTTTTTCAGACTCTCATTAGCTGAAAAAAGTAATAAAACCACATCCTTAGCTTTCTCATCTTAATACTGAACAAAGACAGTTCTCCCAAACTCTCCTGCAGGTTTCTATAGACAATAGCATAAAAAGTTTCGAGGTTTTGTAAGGGTGGTGAAAGAGAGAAAGACTGGTCTGAGACAGAAGGGTTCTTACTTTGAGCACACGTGGCTGTGCATCTCTACTTGAAATAGGTTTTTGTGCCTCCTAATGTGTCTTTTGTCTTCTAATTACAAAGACAAGGAAGGGTTTGTAAAACACATGCATGCACTCTGCTTTCAGCAGCTTTTCACCTAAAAGAAGCATCCACATCACCTCCTCCTCTTTTTCTCAAAAATCTTTTACCATCTTTCTTCTGCAGAAGGACTTGGAGGTGTGTGCAGTGCAGAAGCTGATGTTTGCCACTGATAAACAGATTTTAGCTCCTTGACAAGTGTCACAAGACTATCACTCCTCACAATCACTGACTGCATTACAAGCAGATACCTATTCTGATCTTCAGCCACAAGTCAGAATATTTTTAACAGAATAATTTTAATATACTCCATGCAAGAAAATATCTATGTTTTGAGTGATCCCCTTCACAGGCATCAGTCTACATGTTTAAAACCTGATCTAAATTTTCTGCTTCTCATCCTTTTTGATTCTTTCTTTTTCCATTTAATTGCAATGTTTTCTATTCTAATATAACCTGTAACACATTGTTGACTCTTTCATCTGCTTGTGAAAGATTTCAAACAGTTGAGCAGCATCTCTTGTGCCTCTGCCCTATTCTGATCTATACTGACTCCTTTTCAGTATTGCTACTTCTTGCTTGTAGTCCTTCACTGAATTCATTATTCCTATAATTTAATGCTTTTGTTTGTTTTTGGTTTTGTTTTTTGCATTTAATGCAAAACAAACTGGTAATTTTCACTCTTCAGAATAATTACTGCCCTGTATTTCTAAACAGAGAAACATTTGGAACCAATACAGTTAAACTTATAGCTGTGAGAATGAACTCCTAGAAGTACAAAGAAACTGTACCTGTGAATTAGGAATTTTTAATGTTGGAACTCTAAATTGCCTCTCCAGGTTTTTGCAACTGTGTCATACTTCAAATGTGAGTAAAACAATTACAGACATCTTCAAAGAAATTACTTTTATAGATGTATTAAATTATGTTAATTAGTTCAGCCATTTCTCCCTTTCACTCTCCATACTTTTGTCAATGTGCATGTGATTTTTCAGTAATAGGATGAATGCACTTTCAACTTGTTACCTGCTGTAACAAAAGCAGCTTCATCAATGAAGGACCATCAAAGGAAACCTGGACAAAAGAGTGAATGTCCAAATGTCTTTGTACCTGGTTATTTCAGACTATTTTGCTCTTTGTTTAACAATCCTGCTAGAAGGCTGCTTCTGGTAAACAGACAGGAACAGCCATAGCGGATTAGAACTAAGATGTCTTAGAGCCAAGTCTTTACTAGCTTTTGAGGTAAACTCTATTGCCACCTCACTATCAGCCTGCTTCTCGGTGTGGCCTCTGGCATGCCCAGTCACAGGTGGCTTGCATACCTTGCCTCCCTTTGTGTGTATGCATGCCTCTGTGGCCTGCTCCACTCCCTCAGTTACAACAGGCTGTGGCATCTGAAGAGTAGGTACAGCTAGGTATCAGATGCTTCAAATGAATGTTCTTCACTGCTAGTGGTGAACAGTTTTGAAAGGAATTAGAGTAACAGAAAAATAGAGTAAATTAGGTTGGAAGAGACCCCAGGAGGTAATCTCACTCTGCCCTTTGCTTAAAGGATATCTAATTAGGTCAGGTTGCTCAGGGACACATCTAGTCAAATCTTGAACATCTACAAGGAAGGAGATCCCCCAACCTTTCTGGACACTGTTCGAGTGTTTGGCCACTCTTACTGTAAAAATATTGTTCCAGGTTGTGCCTACTGTATTTTTTCCTAATGCTGTCCACTTCTGAGAAGAGTCTGGCTCCACTTTCTGTGTGTGTTCTGATCAGGTAGCTGTTGCTGGCAAAAAAAAGGTCTCTTCAGACCTCACTTAGTTACTTGGATCCTTTTGCTTGCCCTTCTTGAAGGGAGGTAAGACTTGCAACTCAGGTTACTGCTCTGTAACTCCTTGTGCTTAGTAACTGCTCTGTACCTTAACCCATACCATCCTAAAAGCTGCAGAGATCTTTCACAGTGCGGACAGGCTTCCATTAAATAAAACAACCCTGTAGATTTGGCTCCACAACCAATCTGGGTCAACAAATTCCTCAGGGTAACTATACATGCAAAACAGTTTAAACTGATGTTCCTGGATTTCACCCACTATTGGGTTTCAGACTTTGTTTCTCTCTAGCACACTTTTATGAGGCTCCTGCAGAGCACCTGACAGTCTTCCCCTAGTCTTACCAAAGGAAATAATTTTCTACCAGGTGCAAATTTGCCTGCCTCACCATTCTGGTCTTCTGTCAATGATTTTACATGTACTAAACATCTGGGGTCCTACCACACATTGGTCCTGTCCTCTTCCTTGATATGTTTTAGAAGACTGGGTTTTTTTAAAATACTGGTTTTAATTATTGTTTTAACAAGATTAATTGACAGTGAGATAAAGCTCTGTGATCTGTAATTCCCTTGATCCTTACTTTTTGAGATCTTTTTTAGACCTAGAACAGTTGCTCCCCTGCAGGCCTCCAGTACAGCTGCTCATTTAAACCAGAGGTTGGCTATGTTGTTAGCTATTAAAACCCTTCTATCTTTAGCACCTGCAGAGAGGTTTTGGATAGATACCAGCCAGTCCTGGGGAGTATTTGGTGTTCAATTTGTCAGTTTGTTCCAGATTCTCTTATACTTTTGTTTGTGTCCAGCCTTCACTGCTTGAACATTCTGATCCTAGATTAGTGTCTAATAATGCTGTGAATTTGAGGAAAGAATTGATCAAACAATTCTTTTAGTTTATTTCCATTGTTACTTCTTTGTATTTTTTGTTCATCTTGTCTTGGGATTTACTAGTTCACTTAAGGTGTCTTGTTTCTGTAACAGCTGGAGGTTTTAACCAGGTTTGTGTTACATCTGGTATATCCTCCATATTCTGTCTTTGCTCTTCTCTCTTCTTGCCTGCACTTTGAAGTGGTGGCTTTCCTCTTTTACCAACTGACTTGACTTTGGTCAGATTTCTTTCTTCTGAATGAAGCTGACTGTACTTGAGCATATTTTTAACTTTGCTGCTTACCCAGCTAATTTCCTAGCCTACTGTTTTATTTTTTAAATGTTTTTATCCATGAGGATAATTTTTTAAGGTATTTTCATTGAGACAAGAAGAAATCAACTTTAAATCATGTTCTGGAGAAACCCCAGCTAATCATTAGCTGTCTAGAAACCCTGTTGCTCAATCCAATAAGGGTGCTTCTGATAATTAAGGATTGTTATGCACTTCATCAGTGGAAAGCGGAGAGGAAATACCAGATGAGGAAATGAGATATTTTCCAGCATGAAGTGTTTAAAGCAGTAACCCCAAAGTCAGCTTTAACAACTGCTACAGACAGAAAAAAATTGAAAGCACTTCACAGTGGCCTTTGAAGTGAAAGATTAATATTGAGGGAGGAAAACCCCAAACCTATCCAAATCATGCACACGTAAGACCAGTTTCTGGATCTATAGATTGCTACGGGGTACTGAAAGTGGCTGTCTTGTTCAATTTCTGTAAGTGCCTCTGTGTGAACTTGTTTGTCCAGACACACAGTCAGTAATGCTATTGTATAGTAACTCTACAGTGTAAAATAACTTCTCTAGAGATTACTGAGGACTTTTTGTTATGATTATTCAGAAATCCTCATATATTTGTGGTTTTTATGATTTTTTAAGAGTAAAACAAACTTCTATTTATACCTAGAAGGGAATAGTTTCTCAAACTCAATCCTAGCCTAAGAGAGCTTTTTTTTTTTTTTTTTTTTTTTTTAAATTGCTTTGTTATTTCTGTCAGCAAGACAAATCCACAAGGCCTTTTTTCTTCATAATGTACAGGTTTCTGTGCCCTACAGCAACTCTGAGCATTTAATGAGCTGGGTTCTCAGCCAGATCCAGGAAGATGTATTTACAACAAAAAAAAACCAAGTTGCCAATGGAAGTCTCACAACTGAAAAAGCAATCATTTTCTTTCTCTCCCTATTTTCATAATAATATCATAAATGAAGTTACCTTAATTTGCTTGGAAAGGCCTTTGTAGCTACAAATCCAAATGCTTGTAACATGAAGTTAATTCCTCCTGCTAGCCTTTAATTCATCTTGTCCCTCAGCCACTGAGTCTCAGAAGAAAAATAAAACTTGATGGAGAAAGCCACTGAATTTTTTTGGCATTTCTAAGCTCGAAACAAAAATCTAACCTTTTGAATGGATAAATAGGAGAGAAAGAGCTTTTGATAATCTTGCTTTCTGAAATGCCAAAGCTCTGCAGGGTTTAAGCATCATTAATAAAATTATTTGAATGTGTCCAGAACCACAGTCTGCTTCTCAGGAGTTCCCCAGACTGGTTTTTGGGAGCTCACTAATCCCAGAGAACCTGCACTACAGTAGTGAATGTTGGCCTGTGTGATACCTGCCAGGTGCTGCCCTGAAGTAGCAAGAGCTAAATCATTGCATGGGCAGACAGAGGGGCTGCTACTCAGGAAGGATGAGTGCTCCAATATTCATTATGCTGCATCCTCAGCTCTCCTCCCATCCAGACGAGATACCATCTGTGCTCATGAGAAAAGACACACTGCATTTGTAGCCAGCCACTAAGCATGTTCTACAAAGTGGGAATCTGCTTTGCATGCTATTTCCCTTGGATTCACCTCATCCCTTTGGAAAATATTTACTAATGTTTGCTTTATCTGAACCTAGAGCTTGTAGAAATGGAGGTACAGTCAAGAAGGGATTCCAGATAGGGTTTTGGATGTGTTGTTTGTTTGTTTATTTGTTTGGTTTGTTTTCCCAAATAAAACTGGAACACTCTTGAAAAACTGTGCCCACTGATGTTTCAAGAAGGATATTGACCACAAGAGTGAGCTGGCTTTGATAGCTTTTCTCACAGGAAGACACGTTTCAAGATATGTGTGTATGAAATGGCAGTCTGCTTGTTTTTACATTCCTAAGTGAAAAATACATTATTCCTTTTGAAATAGTAGTAACTTACACAGAAATACTAAAAATCACAAATTGAAAAAGAACCTTCGTGGGCTCTTTTTCTTCCAAGTTATTGGCTGGGGGAAATGACATAGTTTGAGCATTTGCTCCAATTAAGAAGCAGCTCGAGTTTTCTCCCAAGTCTCCTATTTCTTCTCCTTTACTGGTGAAATCACAGTGCTCCTTTCACAGCCTCTCCAGTCTAATGGAAGTGCTACAGAACAAGCAGAACAGTTTCTGTGCTTCAGGTGACATGATTCGGGTGGCTGAAATGAATAATGATTAGTAGGGTTTTCATTGTGAAGTCAAGTGAGCAGAAAATACTACAGCAGGAATCTGTCAAACTAACATAAGCACTGGAACCTCATTGTTCTGACTGGCCATTGCCTTAACACTTTTTTTTTTTTTTAGGAGGTGTGTGTGCATTTAGTGGTCTAGATCTGTGAAAAGCTAAAAGGTTTTAAGCTGAAACAGTCCATTAATTCAGTACAATATTTCAGCACAACAGCATGCAATGTAAGTCCTCTGGAGACCTGCAGCAGCTGATGTGTAGTGGTGTAAGAACAGGCAGCTGTGTTTTCAGTGGAAAGAGGAAGAGTGGTGGAGAGCCAAATCTACCAACAAGAGCGCACATGCAGATATTCCATGTGTTTCCAAGTAGTGGTTGAACAATCACCCAATTCTCCAGGGAAACTTTCCAGACTGTAATTTTTCCTCAGCAGACATGTACTAATACTTTAACTTATGCATTGCTTTTATATTCCAATAAGGTATGTCAAAGCATCTTGGCTTTGTGTATGACTCAGAGAGGGCTGCATGCATCCCAGCTCCAAGAAGAAAATGTAGTCTCTTTGGTAGTTCTTAATGGAGATGATCAAAAATTAGGGCAATAGTCTAAAGAAGGAATTTCTCAAAGCTCCTTTTAAAAAGAACTAATTCTATTTTAATTTTTAAATTTTGTTTTTGGAGATAGACAAAAATCAAGACCCTTTCCCTCCAAATGCATTGTCTCCATGTCATTTAGTTGCAGGCATCTTTGCCATGGACACATTCCATAGACTTGTCTTCTGATGTGACAAAATCAGAGGCTGCCATCCATCTTTTAAGGTGCTGTGGCCATGCCTCCCAAGCAATAGTTTATCCAGTCTCAGCTTGTGCCTTCTGCCAGGAGGAATTCCTTGAACTCTCAGATACTTCTTGTAAATCGATTATTTTATCGATCCATTATTCCTTTGCTGTAAAGCACTTCCTGTGAGGGGTAAAAAGCAGAGATGCTAAGGCCTCTCAGAAGCTAAAAGGAACCTCCTGACACATCATCTGTTTGCTCCTTCACCCCTACTAATTCCTAAACCTAAGAATTAAAATTGTCATACAAATATGATTAGGAGTTTCTCCAATGATCATGATATGATGCACAGAGTTTGAGAGCCCCCCACAAACCAGAAACGTTTCTGCTGTTTTCCCAGTGTTGGGCATCTTTGCATCTTTTCAGTCGTGACATTTTGAATTTAGAAGCTGCAGTAGCTTTCACAATGAGAAGCTTACTGAGGACATCATTTCAATATGGAATTTGCTTCAGTTCCCTCTACATCCTGGTGACCTGTTACATAGATGTCTACTAAGTCAGGATGAGGCAATGCTGAAGCTCCTTTTCAGGGACGTTGGTGCTGGTCAAAGGGAAGCTGACACAGTAGCTAGTTGTTTGCTTTTTCAACACAATAGATCGACCTGGACCTACATAAGTGAAGCCCAAACCATGGACAAATCTGCACTGAGTCATTCTACCCATTCAGATTCTGAGTTGCTTCCTATTTAGTAGAAATCATCAGAGAGAACCGGCAATTAAAAATCAAGCCAAAATTAATGCTGGTAAATACATGATCAGAGAAAGACAATGTCCCCAGATGAAAGATTAATAATGGCTGAACGGTCTGAACATATTCCCTTTGATTCATGGAAGTGTAGCTATAGCACAGGGAAATACCATTGCTTTCAGATGAAACAAATGGTTCTGTATTGGCTATTGAGAGCAACAGATGTTCTGCAAACCAATATTTCCACAAAGGGACAGTCTTGGAGCTGTTTTGTAAACAACCCAGCTGAAATTTTAATGCATGCACTTTGAGATGGCTGTGTGACAGAAGCTGGTACAGATGGGCCCGGGAAGCTGTGCACAGCAAAGGGCATCTCACTGAGCTTGGAAGGCCTCAAGCAGCGTGGTTTGTGGTTCAGAAAAGACAGTTGAGTGCACTTGCCTGTGCTTGTGTGTTTTCACTGTGGGCGTCTTTCTCACAGACATGTGAGTAAATTACTTTTTTTGGTTTGTTTGTTTTCATATAAATGCTTGAAAAGAGTTGTCTGTCAGCAAATAAGCAAATTAATTATATATGTGCAATTAATGAAACTTTTTTCCCCCCACGTGACTGTGTTGTGCTTTGAGGGGTTTTCGGTTTTGTTTTTTCATTAAGTGCTGAGCTTAACACAGAATCACAGAAACATTCAGGTTGGAAAAGACTCTCAGGATCATCAAGTCTAACCCATATCCCTACTCTACAAGGTTCACCCTAAACCATATCCCCAAGCAACACATTCAAACAACTTTTAAACATATCCAGGGTTGGTGACTCAGCCACCTCCCTAGGCAGCCCATTCCAATGCCTGACCACTCTTGTTGTGAAAAAAAAATGTTTCTTAATGTCCTGTCTAAACCTATCCAGTCACAGTTTGTTCTATCACTGTTTACCTGTGAGAAGAGACCATGAATGGATACTTAATGAAAACATGACTGAAAAGCAGCTGGAAATCTCCAGTGACGTTGTGAAGCCACTGAACAGGTATATGCAGTGTCTGTGTCTCAGGTGTAATTCTCAGTGTGCTGCTTCCTAGGGTACATCAGAGCACCCTGAGGTTCATAATGAGAATGGCAAGAGAGAGGTGGCATGTCAGGGGAAGTTGCTCTACCGGACAGGTGTCTAGTGTGCTGCAGAGAGATGTACATCCTAGGGATCTAAGTCTTGCCAAATCTGCCAGCAGTGAGGGCTGGTCACTCTGTAAGAGGCTGGCACTGCTCTAGCATCACTGGAGCAAGGATGGATGGCCCAGGGCTGGGCTGAGATGGGACTCCTGAGCCCATGAAGTGTGGTGGTATCGATGGAGAGCACGTACTCAGCCGCTATGGGAAACGGCCTTGATATTTGATATATCACCATTTGCTCTTGGAAAGCAGACATGATGTTTAGCTAATACAAAATTTTGAACATTTTCATTCTCCTCCCTTCTCTTTTCTGTACAATGCTTCAGCAAGACCTTGTTACCTGTAAAACCCTTGGTGAGGAAACAACTCCATAGGCTGCTGGGTTAGGAAGGCACACTGGAGAGATCCTGTTGGCTCTTGCTGCAGCTGGTGGGACATCTGCTGTCATCAGGACTGACTGAAGGTACTTTTCTGGTGCCCGTTGAGTGGGTTCACCCCATAAGTCAAAACAAATCTGCACATTTTCATTTCACACATTGGCTTACATTCGTTTACATGATGGCCCCAGGAGATCTGGAGGCCTTATTTTGAAAGGCTCTTCATGACTACCTATCGTCCACACCATAAGCCATTTTCATACTGGAGAGCTTCTGCCTGGCATATGGTATCAGGGGAAAAAAAAGTGTTTAAACCCTTTTACAATATCCTTTTAAAAAAAAAAAAAAAAGAAACATCTCAGTGAAGAGAAGAGCAGGTCTCTGGAGAAGGCAGCTCTTTACTTTTGGATTTGTTTTCTTTTTGCTTTTCATTTACAAGGGCAAAGATTGCAGCAGAACTCAACGTTTTGAAGCTCTGCATAGCCTATGTGCCTCTTTTTTATGAAATGGGAAAAAAAAATTGAAGTTACAGCGACCTTCTGATTTGCTTGTTTCAGCAGTCAGTATCATGAATAGTGACATTTTCAGGCAGCAGCCTGCTCTTCCGGTACACATAGGACCCAAAAGTCAGGCTTTAGCTGTGCTCTTTTGCATGTGTTTTAAAGAAATATTTTAATTGGTACTGTACACAAATATGTGCAGTTTGCTGGCCTTGAAGTTAGAGTTAATGCTTTCTTTATTGAAATTAATGTAAGCCATACTTTTAATCTCACCAAATAAATGGGCTTTAAGTATGTACTCTAGTGCTTTTCCAGCTCTTCCCAGAGCTTGAAGCCTTTGAGAATTCTCCTTGTTGACTTATGGGCCCAGGGAAAAGCAAAGGCTTATTTATCTGTCACTTATGAGGAAGAGAAATGAGAAATACCAGGCTGTTTCAGGTAGAGTCCAGACAAAGGAAGAACCATTAGATTTCTCTCAGTAAAAGTCATATGTATGAAAAATGGATTACTGTCAATTTTGACTGATTCGACAAAGAAAATATGTTGAGGTGAACATGTTTATTGTCCTACATAATACTGACTGAATGCCAATGAGGCAATGTGCAGGGAAACACAGTTAGACTGACCCCAAAATCTACATTGCAGTGCAGATTTCCCATTTTCAGAGAAACTTTGTACTTTGAGATGTATTTATGTGGATCACAAAAGGTACTGCTTCGGCCCTTAGGCAGCACACACAGTAGTGTCACGGTACCTAAAGGGACAGCTCTAACAATTGTTGTGCTGAAGCCTTTCTCCTTCAAAGAGAGCAATTTGCTTTGGATTCAGATAACGTTGCATCCTGAATGCAAATATGATCATAATTAATACAGGGAAGGGACAGGCATAATGCTGGACTATTATGGCTGTGCTATAAAATCCATTATGTTTCTAGGAAGCTCCTGACAGAAATAGCTCGCCTTCTTAAATAGCACTAATGAAAAAATAGGAAGAGAAAAAGCCATTGATAAACTGCCACCACCCCAATATCCTTGCACCCTATCAGCCTGAAATAGCACGTTGGAGATGTATAAATCTGTGGAATTACAATGGAGAAACATGAAGGATACAAAAGCTTGCATTTCCAAGGGCATTTCCATTATGTAACCACTGCTGTGAGTCAATAGACTTCAGTATGTCACTGTCTGATAATTAAAACGGGAGGGTTACTGAGGATCTTTCATTTTATTGATTTATCAAGAAATAAATAAGAAATTAGCATATTAAGAATTGTGAGAACCAGAATTATTCATTTCACATTAGAATTTCTCAATAACCAGAGCAGAGTTGCAGTTTTGTTTGACAGAAGCAGCAATGCCTGCTTGTATTAGCCTTATCCGGCTTAGTGCTCTGTGCTCACTGGTCTGTGTGAACCCCCAGATTGGTTCTGTTCTCAAAACCCTTGGCCTGGGATGGATTCACAGCTGCTTGAGGAAGGCACAGCACTCATCAGAGTCAATCTGATGGCCTGGTCTGCTGTAGTGGCTCCTGCACTGTGCATGGTCCTGACGTCCTGGACTAAGCACACATGCTCTTCATTTGGCTGTGGTCACAGCCAACTCTGTGCACTGAAGGAAGGAAGGACAGATTGTGGAGGCTCTGCTGTCAGCTGAATGGCATGCTGTGGTGGCAGGCTGATGGGGGGGCTGCCATGAGCACTAGGAGAGATTTTTATGAGTAAGAAACTAATTGTTGGCCGAGCAGGTACCACGTACCTTAACAACAACAGCTATTACTAGTAACACTAAATAGAGTCATATTCATGTAAGAATTCCAGTTCTGAAAGCAGTTCTTCAGTTTTAAAATTAAATTAGTTTTACTTTAAAATAAAATCCTCAGAAGCCATTGAACCTTTATGCAACTAATTTAAGGCATTCTGTAAGAGCAAAGGCTCACAACTGCCACAGGAGCATTTGATTTAATGCTCTCTAAGTGTTATTTGCTTTCCCTCTGGCAGGTATAATTAGTGTCTCCCTAACCCCCTCGGAGTCTGATTTGCCTTAATTTACCATGAAAATAATGAATCTATTATTCTTAGCTGTGTCACATATCTATAGTGCTGATCCAAGATCAGGCTGCATGAGTTGAGCCTGCATTGCTAGGTAAATGCTGGGGTTGACTTTGTTTTTTCTGCTTCTATGGTTATTTTTGTAACAGAAGGCTCATCCTGGCACATATTGATGTTCTGGGCAGTATCTCAGTGGAATTTAACTGGGCTAGTTGCATAACTGAAGTGGACACTGCTTGGCCGAAAACTTGGTCTGTGCTACCACTGTGGAGTGGGAGAAGCATCACCTTGTTGAGATCCTGGCGTTCTGTCGGGCTGGCTCTGCCCTGGGGAGCCCAGCAGATGGCTCTTGTCATCTGTGAGGGGCTGAACCAGTTCCTCGGCACACGCCTGGCACTGACGCTCTCTTTTCCCCTGGATGCCGATGAGGGGCAGGTTCACTTTTTCCCTCTGGCTGTGATGCTGCAGCGCGTTCAAGCCAGCAGTTTCCATGTACAGGAGGATATGCAGTGGAAAGAAATCCTCTTTAGCGCTCCGGTCAGGCTGAAACAGAGGAGGGGTCTTTGTGCTTTACATTCCAGTGCATACAGTATGCTTGCAGACACACTCATACTTTTAGTGGACTGACAGTGCAATGTATCAGTGATTCCTTTTGCTAGTCTGCGTTTAGGACATTGACAGGAAAATATGTGTTAATGGTACAGTGTGTGGGGAAAAGTAGGCTGTGATAACTAAAATACTACTTTGTCAGGGGAAGTAGCTACCATGTAAAACATTTCATAATCCAGGGGAACCTCACAGATCTCAGTTTATCCCTTAGCTCTCAAAATATTGTACGTGTACATCATCTGCTTAAGATATGTGTGATTCAGCTTGTGCTTGAACTTGTTTCTCACCTTGTCAGTTGCAATATGGACAGATTCCAGAGCAATAAATAGATTCCACGCTGGATATTCCACAAACAAGGGAAACTGATCTACTGAAAATAGACACAGAGCATTATTTCCGCTTAACATACTGTTTAGTACAATAAGAACAGAGAAGCCACTTTCCCTGTACTTGGTCAGACACTGTTTCCTGAATGACTGAGTCTTCCCTGATGTATCTCACAAAAAAGTTTCATTTCATATATGAAATTAGGGACTGCACAACCCTACCAAATAGGCAGCCTGGGGCTTTCTTTTGCAAAAATCTGATTTGAATCATCACACTTGGGATTAGAATCCTGAAACAGAGCTTTACAACATTTTGCAAAAGCCCTCCTCAGTTGAGACTTACAGAGCAAGATATTGCATGTGTTCTGCTGCCAGCAGAGGAAAACTCCACGTGTTCTGAAAATTTATGCTGAGAATGTAGCAGCAACCATGTGGACTTATAGCAAGTGCTTTTAAGTGGAGTGCTTGGGATCAAACTGGGAAAAATAAAAAGGATTGTGTCTGACCCCAAAACCAGTATTGCACAAGCAGAGATTATTTTATAGTTGCAGTGAGCTCAGCTGCTCATCGTGGCTAATGACAACATGGAACAGAGGAGTACAAATCACATTAGGAACTGGACAGAGACGTGGAGCTGAGATTTTTTGAGGCCACTCCCAGGCTGATGAAAGATCTGAGACCAGCACCTGTTTAAAACCCGCATGGAACAGCTATGTGCCAAAATGTATCCTGTCCGAAAGCAGGAAGATTTTACTCTGTTCTATGGAAGCTAAGTGTATTTTTCAACTGATTTGAGACCTCATGGACAGAAAATACAGAAGAGCTGTATGGTGTAAGTGCGATCAAAACAAAGCTTGAGATGCAGACTCTTTAGGGCATTCTTTATCCTGTGCTTAAAATATTGTCAAATCGCAACAGCAAGGGGGGCCTTCCCTAACTAAGCCTCCCCTGGGTTCTTTGCATGGGCTGTTTGTAGCAGTATCAGCCTCAGACAGTACACTGTATACTGCTTAAAACCATCCTGAGAAAATCCTTTTTTTATTGCAGATTCTGGGAGTAATAAGCTTGCATGCCTGTGTGAGAGGAAAACACACATTACTGCTTGGTTGTTTGTCAGCAACATGGAGAAAGTTTGCCAAAAACAGGCAAAAGGACAAAAGTCGCCTTTCATTTGTACAAATTGATTATAATTAATCTAATTAATGTCCATATCCTGTTGTTTCTGGCAGTAACGAATACACAAAATTGTGCCAAACTTACACTGTGAATCTGATAGGAAGAGCTGTGGCAGCTTCACATTCAATAATTCACAGCGACATGCTGAAGCCTTAGAGCTGCTCCTTCTGTGGCGCTGCAGTGTGAACTAGAAAGAGAAGCTGGCATTTCAATGGGCTGGATGAATGAGCCCATTACCAAGGGCTTAGTTCGCTGCCATTTTGAGATGACAGTCAGACAAAGATCTGTGCTTTACTTGATATTATGAATAAGTAATCATTCTAGGTTTTTTTCAAGCAGTTATACCTTTGGAAATAATAATTTACTCAATCCCATTAGTTTAGTATGTCTGGGCAACATTTTCCAGCAGAAACACGACTGACAGGGTGCCTGTGCCATGGTAGGATACATTGTAGGGTCGTGGATAGCCATAAATACTTCTCTGTTCGCATCCCTGCCTTTCTTCAGTTGCTTTCCTTACCTGCTGGAACAGGTCGTTTGGGCAACCCAGATGCTGCATTCCACAAGTCGTGTAGGGATGGCTTTGAAACATGGGTGCCACCCTCTCAGCAGCACCATGGTATGCAGCATAGATATTTGGAGAGGTTTTCTTATTCCCCTTGTTTTCAACGTGCCTGTGACCAGTCACGAAGGGATCACGTTCCGTGGGAATCCCTTAGGGCAGGTTTGCGTTACCAGGGGCTTGCAGAAATGCCTGAATTTGTCCTCTGGAGGGAGCCTGAGTCCTGAGTCACGGCTCGGCTTGACTTTCCCTTCAGTGAGGCAGAGGCTGGTCTGCACAAGGAATCCCCGAGCTCCCAGGATAGTTTCTAGCAACAAAGAGGAAAAACTGCTTCTCACCGAAAATTGTGCTGCAGATCAGGAAAAGCCCAGACAGAAAACCAGGTTCCTCAGATGGAAACGACCACCACCAAATGCACCCATACAACAGGTGGCCTTCCTCCGAGCAGTCACTGTGACATCTCTGAGTGCTTACCACAGTGAAGAGACCCTCATCATTTATTTAGCTGTATCACAGAATCACAGAATCAGTCCAAGCTGGAAGGGCCTTCAGAGGTCACTCAGTCCAGCCCGTGCAGTCAGCAGGGACATCCCCACCAGACCAGGGCACCCAGGGCCCCGTCAAGCCTCACCTTGAATGGCTCCAGGGAAGGGACCTCAACCACCTCCCTGGGCAACCTGTTCCAGTGCTCTACCATCCTCATAGTAAAGAGCTTGTTCCTAACATCCAATCTCAATCTGCTCTTCTCAAGTTTGAACCCACTGCACCTCTTCCTGTCACTGCAGGCCTTTGTAAACAGCTTCTCTCCATCCTGCCTGTAGGTCCCATTCAGGCAGTGGAAGGCTGCTATTAGGTCCCCCTGGAACCTCCTGCTGTTCAGGCTGCACACCCCCAGCTCCCTCAGCCTGTCCTCATAGCAGAGCTGCTCCAACCCTCTGTTCATTTTCATGGCTGCCTCTGGACCCACTCCATCAGGTCCATGTCCTTTCTATAACAAGGGCTTCAGAGCTGGACACAGTACTCCAGGTGAGATCTCACCAGAGCAAGTGGCAGAATCCCCTCTCCGTCTCTGCTGGCCGCACTTCTGATGCAGCCCAGGATATGATTTGCCTTCTGGGCTGCAGGCTAACACTGTCTGCTCATGTCCAGCTTCTCACCCACCAGCAACCCCAAGTCCTTTTCCATGGGGCTGCTCTCCAACACCTCATCCTCCAGCCTATACTGATAGTGAGGATTGTTCTGTCCCAGGTGCAGGACCCTGCACTTACTCCTGTTGAACTTCATGAGGTTCACCTGGCCCTCCCCTCCAGCCTGTCCAGGTCCCTCTGGATGACCTCCCGACCTCCCATCCCTCTGGTGTGTCAACACTACCACACTTATAAAGTCCTCAGAAATCTTGCATGCTGCAGGTGCACTCAGTCTTTAAATCATCGGTGTTTAAAATTTTCCAAAGGACAATTACAGTTTTAACCACTCAGTCCTCCCACATTTTATGGTTTATCATTTTGAATGTTTCTCAGAATGTGTATCACATCCTTTCACCCTGAGCTATCTTCCCGAATCCCAGCAGGTAGCCAGGATTGCACCTGAGCTGCAGGCACTGTGATTGACCCTTTAACCCACACATTATTCTGCAGCTCTAAGAGAGTGCGCACTTAAAATTCACCTCCAGTGTGTTCTCATGACTCCCTGTAAACAAATCAATCACCTATTTGCCTTTTCCCTGAAATTACAGTCCCCACAGAAAGAAAAGGAATCTGCATACATTAGATCTTTTTTGGAGCTTGGCTTCATGACTGACAAGAACATACCATTTCAGGCTGTCATTTCTTGCACATTCATCTGTAGATGGATTTCCTAAAGGTCAAGCTATCTCATCCTTGAATAATACCAGTATGGACTGAGAAGTCTATGAGTGTAGCTGATGTAGTTGTCCAGTGAGGCAGCAAGGCTGACTGAAGCAGAATTCAGAGGTCATTTTCTTCTGGTATCAAAAATATGCCAAATCAGAAAGCCACAAAGCAGTGACATGGTGCAAATCACTAATCTTTATAGAAGGTTAGGAACTAGAATTAGATACTGGCTCAGGTGCCAGACTCAGGAGGGCAATATAATAAACAGTGTTCAGCAGAAACCACAGACAGCAGTTTGTCCCATCTTACTTTGTGAATGTCTACAACAGGACAAGTGCACAAAAGTACCTGTGAAACAAAAGTTACTCTGCAGCAGCCACGGTTTTTCAGTGCTCTGTCTTCACCCAGCCCTTTTCTTTCCCCTCTGGTTACAGAACTGCAAGGGTACACAGGGTTTTGATAGAGGGTTTTGCTGCTCCTCAGACTTTGACATCCTACACAAGGATTCAGTGAAGATGAAGACACATGTTCAGCCATGATTAGAGTAGAACGTTTGTGTTGCAAGAGCAGAGCAGAACCGGTTTACTGTGTTACTGTAAGAAAGATGTAAGGAGATGGGATTGTACAAAATACAAACTCCCATTTTATCAAAGCTTATGTGGAAACTGTCTAGAGGAAAATCTTTCTGAGCAGCATTTGGTGTCTAGACTGTCTCTGCTCTCCCATGCTTTCCTGCTGGATGTTGTAACCTTGTTGAATTTAGGTTGGACTCGATCTCAAAGGTCTTTTCCAACCTGGTTAATTCTGTGATTCTGTGAATTGCTCTTAAGACCAATTTATTTAGGAGAGATGAAAAGAGGATATTGGCAAGTTTAGCTTCACGTGGATGAGTATGGCCCAGAGGTCAGTATGCATGTGTTAGTATCTATCTTTTCTGAACTAAGGCTGACAAAAGCACTGGCTATGGTTTACTTCCAGCTTTTGGCACTTTTTACCACATTTATAAACCCAAAATAGAGTTTGTAACAACTTCACTTAAATGCCTGATAGCTGCCAGACTCCATCATGTTTTGCAGCTCAGTATTTGCAAACAAGCAGAGAATGTGGCTGTATTTGTGTAGCATTTGCAGAATCGCAGGTTTCATGCAGATTTAATGGGAAGCTGTGCATTTGTCCACAGACAAGAAATTTGCTATTCCTTTTTTGTCATTCTTTATCTTAAATATGGGAATAAGAACAATACCTTATGAATTTAGTTCTCTGTCAGGTGCCTGAGGCAGTCCATCAATCATGTTAAAATGTTTGTTTGAAAGGATGGAGCTCTAAACTGTGAAAATCTAATCTGAGTAAGCAAGTCCTTAACACTGATTTGAAGGGATATGCCTTCTTTTCATGCTTTATATATTTCTGAAAGGCATTTCTACACCATGAATGTAAAGCTTCTGGTCTTACCCTCCTCAGATGAAACACTGCTGAACGAGCGCAGGAGGAACCAAGTCATCTGCGGTATGTGGGGGAACAGCTGCCTCTGTCCTTCGGAGCCTCCTTTAGCCTAATGCTGTTGGAATTGAATGCATCTTTGTACTCTCTTCAAAAACATCTTCAAAGGAAAATCAGACCTTGGGAAAAGCTGGGAACATTCGGCACCTTTCAGAGGCAGCTTCTCTGCCATTTTTTCCTCAATGTCACTTCACCCTGGACAGAAGTTTCTGCAGTT
Organism: Ramphastos sulfuratus; assembly: GCA_013399055.1. Taxonomy (NCBI): domain Eukaryota; kingdom Metazoa; phylum Chordata; class Aves; order Piciformes; family Ramphastidae; genus Ramphastos; species Ramphastos sulfuratus. Next base: position 148,089 of record WBNM01022742.1, on the reverse strand, counting down.
CCATGTAGAGATAATTTATGGATTTAGGGATCTATAAAGAAAATGGCAGAGGGGCACCTATCTCCTAAACTCAGAAACCTTACATAAGACTTGTCTGTTTTCACTTGAACCACTTTTGTTCAGACGAAAGTAGGATTTGGAAGAAGCATTCATCAAAACCCTCAGTCAGCTCTGCATATAGCCACTGGGAGGTAGGGTTTCATCTGATTCTTCTGCCTGAATTGCTTAAGGCCACCTTATAAATCAGGGACAACAGAGCTGTGAGCCCGGGATGGACCTAGCATATTTTACATAGGCTGAGGCTAGAAATCTGAAGGAAATACCTACAAGTACTCTCAGAAATACATTGATGCTCTCAGAAAATGAAGTAATTAAGAGTATCCTACAAAATATGTACTTGTGACACCATTCATGGGGTTTCTTAGCACAAAACCTTTTGAAGGCATATGCACCAGAGGAATTATATTGTAAATGAGTGGCAGGAATTTGTCTTATGATGAACTGAGGATCACTTCCTTGGCTTTCTTAGCAGCCAAGAACAAATTAGCTGGAGCTTCATTTTCTTTCAGTAGAGCTGTTCCTCATCTGCAGCCACAGTAATCTGTCTTCCTGGCTATAAGTAATGTGTGAGAAGGTTTAATGTGCATTTCTTCAGTGATAAACAGATCTACCTTTACTGCAGGGTTGTGCAGCCTCCTGATACAAGTCTTTTGTTGGAAAAGGAGAATGCTATTCATGGACCAAACACCTCTCAGAAATAGCAGAGGAGAGTAAAAACTAATCTTGAAAGCAGCAGGGATGTTTACAGTTTCCATTGCAGAGGCAATACATGATAGATTAAGGAAATCCTTGGAAAAATGGCAGGGTGGTGTGGAATGAGTCATAACACTGCTTCTGCAGAGCAGTTGTTGAGGGTTAGCAGCTCAGCTTTTTGAGGAGAAGGGAGGTGTGGGAGAGTTATAAAGCCCCTTAAGTCATTCACTGTGCCTGAAGAAAGTCCATTTTCTGTTTGCTGAAGCCTTTTTACCTTCCTAGACCATCTCCTTGCTGGTGCGGCACTGTCCTCAAAAATTAGCCAATTGCTGCTTTTAGACATGAGGTAATTTTGGAGGAGCTTGGATGATTTTGCTTCTCAAGGAATTATCTGTGGATAAAAAACCCAAACCTTGTGACAAAGCCAAAGTTACAGCGACCGTTGTCTGCTACATTGCTAAAGACCATCTTACTCTCTACTGCTCTTCTCCACTCTTGAGGCTGTCATGTTGTATCCATGGACAGAGGTGCAATGGCCTCAGATAGAGACTAGGTCTTGGGTTCAGGCAGCCAGCACAAACTCCCTGGCTCAGCCTTAGTGACACTGCAGATATTACTCCAATACAAAGAAGACATCAAACCTCCCCTGTCCTCCTTCCCTTCTTCTAGCCTTCAGAAGCCACCATCAATACAGACCTAAGGCACTGTGATACGCGAGCAGCAGGAAAGACATTTGCCTTCTATGTTTTCTCCTTTCATGCACGATTTTTACCCAAATAATTGAGCTGCATCATACGATCCTGTACTGTTGACTTGGAGAGGCAGGGGAACCCATTTCATCTACGCTGCACATGCACAGCTTCAGCATACCTGTATTCCACAGCCACAGTGCCTCAGTCTGTCCAAGAAAGCTTTGAAGGATAGAAGAGGCAAACGGTGCTCCTGTCAAGGGCCCTGTGCCCCTGCTCTTCACTGCTTTGTTATCCTAGCCCTTGAAGTACCAGGTGAATACAAAATATGTATCCCACAGAGCAGAGAGTGCTTGCAGCTCTTGGAGACGTGTGATGATTTGCAGTGCAGTGGGGAAGCAAGACTTGGTATCTGTCTGTGAAGCTTAAGCTGGCTGTGATGATGTCTCTTCTAAACTTGCTACGCTTCAAGGGGGACTGATGACTTTCCGTGTCCTTGTCAGGCAGACCCCCAGTGGGCTCTATGCTGATGGAGGAGGAACACGCACCAGGAGTCCAGCTGTCATTTGACTCCACATCCTTTTACCATTTCCAGCATTATCTGCTGTCTGCCTTCCCTGTGCCTTGTGTATTAAAGGAGATAACTCAATGCTACTGCAATAAATATAGCTCCCAGCTCTCCTGTCAGGTTGCTTACTTCATTAGTCAAAGAATAAAATGTTTCTCATAGTCTTTTGCCTTGTAATTTCCTGAAAGTTTTCCTGCTGGAGGCACTGTATATGTAGTCAGCCACAGCATATATTGTCTAACACAGCGTTTGAGGTCTCCTTAAGTAACCCTTTCAGCAGTTTTGCTTATTTCAGAGGCAGAAAGGGGTGATACAGGGAAAGCTGAGAGCTGCATGGCACATGGCCCTTCCTCACAGGGATCAGGCAGGAGGAGACTCACAGAGGGTTTTAGGCTGCCAGTCAACAGTGAATCGTGGAGAAAGTAGAAAGGTTTTGCAGTCAGGCAACAACCTCAGGTTTTGGTAGAACAAATCTAGGCAAGCCACTGAAGGAGAAGTGGTTGTTGCCTCTGATTTCCAGTTTCCCTGATCCCTGTTCATTGCGTGCCTGGAGCACAGGCCACATGCTGCTGCTGCGGTGCCTTGTCTGAAGGGGCTGGGCACACTCAGACCCCTACCCCTCATGATTCTGTCCTCAAGGTTGCCTAGATAGAAGGGCCTCTTTACAAGCCTGGGGGCTGGGTTTACAGCTGAAGGTTGCCGTGGGTGCATATCACAAGGAAAATCTTTGCAAGCGCATGTGTGCAAATATTTAACATTTTAACAAGGTTTCAATGGACACTGCATCTAAGTCTATGGCCTGATTTCTGCTTCTTTATTTAGATAAAGCAAGTCTGGAATATTTATTTTTTTCTTTTAAATTATTTGTCTTCCACTTTCCTTTCACACTAGAAGTACAGACACTGTCTACTCTCTTTTCCCCAGAGAACTCTAAGGATAACTGAAGAACTCATAAAGCAAGGAGAAGTGAGAAATAGGACAGGGATTTTTAGCTAGGTTACTTAAAACTTCTTTTCCTTTTTTTTTTTCCTCCTTTTTTTTGTCTTAGTTGACTCAAGCACCTGCCAGAAAATCAAAGCTTGAGAAAATTCACAGACCAGTTTCTGAATCCTCTAGGAGAATACTAAAAAAACATTGGTGAAGGTAGCAAATTGTATCTCAGAAATAAGAAACCAATGGTAAAGAAAAGTCCTTATTCAAGTTTTGCACTTGTTTATGCAAGCAGGTGTAAATAAAGCATGCGACCTTTCAGTTTTCTTTTTGCATCTGTGCTTCTGTGTGTATATACAATAGTGAATGACATGAAGTAAGATATTGGAGGTCAGGAAGCTTATTAGACAAATCTTAATATGGAACGAATCAGCAAAATAATGGTGATTGCCATTACTGATCAGGTTTTCTCTGCAAGAGATACCGTAGTGTATTTAAAATGGCAACTCCTGCATCTAATCAGAATTTGCAAGGGATCACCTCACAGAAAAATATTAAGGAACAGGTTGCTGCAGAGCCTGATAGCATGACTTACTCCGTGAGATGTAGTTAAGATGTAATTTATGATCAGTGGCCTGCATATCATGCTTAAATAGCTGCACTCTCTTTCAAATAATAAGTATTAAGGTCACCTTTCTTTCTCCTGTGCTGAAAGGGCTGTCTCTGGATAGCTGATGCCTGAGCCAAATCCAGGGAGTTTTCTTGATGCTAATGAAAGAGGGCAGAAGATAGAATGTGAATCCAATTCTGAGGATAATGAATCTGCTCTCCACTTTCCAGAGCTGGCAGGCTCTTTTCAGATAGAGCTGTAGCAGCACATTTTTCCCATCCTCTGCCCTTTTCAGGGGTCATTTGACCTGGCGTACACTTGTCAAATAATATAGATTGCAGAGACCTGAGACATATTCAGGGTGCCAGGAGAGGTATCAGGTGAATTTTTCTCTCATAGTAGATAATGTTACCAGAGGAATCACTTGGAACTCCAGGCAGAAAAGCGGATGACTGAACACACAGCAAGGTGACCGCTTAGTGGATGAGGGACAGGCTGTGGATGTTGTTTACCTGGGCTTTAGTCTAGCCTTTGACACTGTCTCCCACAGCATCCTCCTACAGAAACTGGCTACTCATTGCTTTGAAGGGTGGATGCTTTGCTGTGTCAGAAACTGGCTGAGTGGCTGGGCCCAGAATGGTGGTGAATGGGGTTTAAGTCCAGTTGGTGGCTGGTCCCTAGTGCTGTTCTTCAGGACTCAGTTTTGGGGCCAGTCTTGTTTGATATATTTATCAATGATGTGGATGAGGGAATTGAGTGCACCCTCAGTGAGTTTGCAGATGACACTACATTGGGCTGGAGTGTTGATCTGTTTGAAGATACGAAGGATCTGCAGTGGGATCTGAATGGGCTGGGTCAATGGCCAAGGCCAGCTGTATGAGACTAGGCAGGCAGCTCCTCTGAAAATTTAGGGAACTGGTATCTTTCTCTCCTGGAGTTCCAGCTTAGATAGAAATTCAGAAATGAAGTACCAAACTAAGCACAGTTTGATAAGGAGAATCCTTGACAACTGGCTTATCTACTTGTGACTATTGCTGCTAAAGACTGGGTACAAATGCATGTGACCACTTCTGTTCTTGGACCCCCTCTTCACAGGGGGCCATGGCTGTCTTCATGGGACATGTGTGGTTTGTCATCTAGGAGTAGTTGCTGGGCTTATTAGCGTTGGACTGAAGGACAAAGGAGAGATCTCATGTCCCCTCTCTTCATGGTAAGGCATGATGCTCTGTAAGCTTTTGCTAAGGTCAGCTCTCTGATAACCACACCTGTGTGAGTGGCTACCCAGGGAGAGCTACGGGTGGCTGCTTTAATGCATGACTAAAAACTGCGTAGAGCTGAGAAGTATCTTCACACTTGCGGTTTCCTGCAGACAGTGCTGAGCTTAGTCTGTGGTGGAGTCAGAGTGATAATGGTGAAGTAGCTGGGATGAATTTTAGGAGATTTCAGTAAAAAAAAAAAAAAATCAAATAAGAATGGAGCATCTCAGAAAGGGCTGCTATAATAAGGGTTTACATTGTCTAACAAACAAACCTTTTGTCATGCTACAGAGATGGGCTCTGAAGGCAGTGTAAATTTTCCTCCTTTGTTTAACAATTATTTATATTAATGCTGAGATCATATTGCAGTCATGCTCCTGAGTCTCCCATCCAAATCCTTGTTTAATATCACAGGCAGGGTCTCTGCCAGTGTTTTCTCAAGAGAGCAACTCTATTTTGTGAAACAATTACATTTGAATTTGTTTGGTGGCCTGAAAGTCCTCAGCTGCATTTCAGGCTTACGAACACAGTGGGAAGAAAATGACTCCTAAGAAATGAGAATAGAGTCAAGTTGGGGATAAATACCCTAAACTGTAATCTCAGCCACAAACCCTGTTTCCAGCAGGAGAGGTCGTGGTCCAAACTGACAAGGGATGAAATTGACAGTGCTGCTTTATAGACTCTAGCACAAGTGTGCTAAGCACAGCCAGTGGAAAAAAAAAAAAAAACAAAAACCAAAACAACTGAAAAACCGCAAACCCCAAAATCAACCAAAAAGGAGATACTGAGCTGAAGCAACAAATTAGACAACAAAATCTGATTTGCTAAAATGAGCCATAAGAGACAGAGTTCCTTTGCAGGGGGAAAAGTCACCAAGAGTCTGAGTCCTGTGCAAAGTTACTCAAACTGTAGCAGCAAGTGAAAAAAATAAGCCAGAATATGTAAGAAATAACCAAAAGAATGTTTTAACATCAGTGAGGGAAAGCCTTTCATTCTGATTGATATGAACTCTGTAAAGGACTTCTTAGAAGTCTGAATCCTAGTACCATTAGAACAAGGCTTACTCGTGGCTCTGTTTTCTTATCACCCTACTGCAGCACCATCAATGCAGAACAGCAGCTGTGCAGGATGAGAGCTAGGCCTGACCACAAGACAGGACAAGCCTTGTGGGAACTGCGATGGCAGATATTAACAAGTAGGTAGCAAGGCACTGTGATGTGTCTGAGATGTGATCATGAGCGGCCAGCTCAACAGGAGGATTTATTGTGAGCACCCAGCCGCACAAGTGAGATGGACACACCACCCCCAAGACGAGCTTGGATTGGAAATGTTTTTCTGACTGTCCAAGCAGTGCTGCATATTTTTGCTTGCAGCTGCCTTCCATGAGACCAGATTGTTCAGTTCTTCATCACCTTCAGGCTTTTGTTTCTTCTCAGCACTGCAACATCGGGCAGCTAAATTTAGAGCTGAACTATTTTTGGACATCAGTTTTTAGAAGATGCTTTGTCAATGTCTTGCTAGTTTGTGTTTTGTCATTTGGGATGCTTTTTGGACAGGAGGTTTAATAGCATATGCTGATGAGGTGACACTGTGCATAGCTCCAGTCTCCTTTACACTCTGTCCTACCTGGCTACTAACGCTTTGTTCCTATCTCCGATGAATTCCCTGCCAAGCTTTCTCCTCGCCCTGATTCAAAGGAGCATTTTCTGTCGTACATGTCCCGAAACTTGGTCTTCAGTGACAACTGGTTCTCCTCATCCAGTTTCGGTGATCTAGTTTGTCAGTTCAGTGGAAAGGATGATCAGGTGCAACTGAGAGGAAAAATTTGCCCATGAAAAGGACAACAGAACGAGGCACATTTACTGCATGTCCACATCTAATGGTCTTCAGCAGTATCTGTGGAGAGATGATTCCACAGCAAGGCCAGCTGTGAAGGGCCTCTTACCAATGCAGTCCCTGCACAGACGGAATACACTGTGAGAGACACAAGATCTGACCAGAAATTCCTCTGGGAATTTGTGGTGGGTTTTTTAATTGGTGAAAATGTTCTTGTTTTAATTTAAATGTTTTTATTAAAAACTTAGTCAGGAAAATATTTCTATGTCTAGGATAGCAGTGATACTTGTCTGGAAGGAGAAAAGAGAAATCTAACCTTGGATAGAGAAAATGAGAAGCCTAGGGAAGGAGAGAAATGTACCAGGTCAGGGTGGATCCTTCCCCCGGTAGAATAAACTCACTACAACATGGATTTTTTTGTAAAGTCAGGAAAAAAATGACATTGTATTTCTTATAGTTTAAACTAAATATAACAGTGTAAGGAGAACAAACTACTACAGGAATATAATAACCTTAAGGAAGATGAGGAAGGGGTCAAGTGGAAGCGAAGCAGCAAAAGTAGCAGCAGTCAAAACAGTGGCAGGGGAAGATAGCAGTGGGCACAGCAGAAGTAGCAAGGGGAAGGTACAAGCTGTGCTTGTGCTTCCAGACATAAAGCTCTTGATGCTCCAAAGAAATTATATTGACCTATCCACTGTTGCCCTTATATGGCCTATCCCTAGAATGCTCACCTCTCCACTCAGAGCTTCCACTTCTAAGTTTCTCTGTTCTGATTTTTTTTTTTTATGTCTGAGGTAGAAATCTAGCTCAAGCAGCCACAAGAAGCCACCAAAGATTTCTTATTTGCAGCTAGCAGGGACAGGCTGCATGTGTTTCTTCTTCTTCCTGTGCAGAAGGCAGAGCATCCCTCTCCAGGCACCCCTCAATGCCTTCTGACTTGCTCTGTGTGCCACCTCCGAAGGGCAGCAGTCCCCAAAGATGGAGACAGCCTATCTTATAAAATCACTTAAATTGGAAAACACCTCTAAAATTGAGTCTAGATGTAAAGCTAACACTGCCAAGTCCGCCACTGACCCATGTCCCAAAACATATGTTTTTTAGTATCTCCAGGGATAGTGGCTCAATCACTTCTCTGGGCAGCCAGCTCCTGTGCTTCACAAACCTTTGGGTGAAGACATCTTTCCTAATAGCTAATCTATTCTGCTGCTGGTTCAACTTGAGGCCATTCCCTCTTGTCCTGTCACGTTATTTGGGAGAAGGGACTGACCCCACCTTGTTACAACCTCCTTGAAGGTAGTTGTAGAGAACAAGGTCTCCCCATGTGTTGTGTTCATTTGTTTGTTTGTTTTGTTTATTTTCTGCTTTTTACTTCCAAGATGAGTTTCTTGCCTAGGTGTGGACCTTAGAGATGAGTCTTTCAAAACCAAAAATAAAACCTTACTTCGCTGTGAAATTTGATGTGTTAACTCACATGACTACATTGTCTAAAAGGCCATGTTTCAAGAAAGGAATAAGTTGAAAGGAACAAACAACAGTCAGGAGTTGCTTGTGGGCAGAGTTAAGGAGTACAATGTAAGTGTAATTGGGAAAGAGGTTGTTTTAATGGACTGTGTTGTCCGAGTGTTAATGAAGGATCAACCCTGAGAAATAACTTTAAAACAGTCTTTGATTTTGTTCAAATTTGGGTTCTCTGAGATTTTCTGTCTTCTACTGATTCTTGCTTCCTCATTTGGGCTAAACGTTTGCAGCATATTAAAATATTCCTTCTGCTGAAGCTTTGGGAGCAAAGGCTCACACTCAGCAAAATCCCCTCAGTATTAACTTTTGAAGTACTAAGCAGTTTGTGGCTGCAGTGAGTTTCCTCTGCCACGTTACATGTGTAGTTTTTCACATCTGCTTTGTAAATCCACAGTGTGAAGGGTCAGGCCATGTCAGATCCAGTCCTCAGGCACAGATGATTGCTGCTGTATTTTCTGATGGCCCAGTACCAGAAAGAAAAATTACCTTTTGTTCATGTTTTTAAGCAGCTACCTTCAGACTATTTGGTATGAGGCTCTTGACCTTGCAACATGAGTTCCAAATTATACTTTCCTTTGTTATTAATCTCCAAAGTCTCTCTTTAGTGTGAGTATTGTGGTGTATACCTCACTCTTGCAGAATAGGTGTCCAAAATTCCAAGCCACTGTTTCAATTAACTGGCAAGAACACATCTTCCTCCTAGCGTTGTCAGGAAAGTCTAATATGAAATTTCCTTCAAACCTATTTATAAACAGTTTTTTACAATGAGAGATTGGCTTTTTGACAGGGAAGTTCCTACAATGAGCACAGATACTTTTTATCCTCAACCAAAATTTAAGCAAACATCATATTTCTAGAGAAATTCAGGAAGCAATCAACAAAACTTTTATTTCTCTGTGTATATTCCATTTCTCTTTTGAATGAACCATTAAAGAAGGAATTGACAATCTCTTCCTACTGATACCAAACAAATCTGAAACAGATGATGTAAAAAAACTGACAAAGCAGCACAGAGGAAGAAATACAGCTCTGATGCTGGCAGCCTGAAGCCAGGGAATACTTTGGATTTGAAAGCTGACGTAGTTTGACACATCTGATAGAATCACAGCAGAGTGTGTGCACATTCAGCAGAAAGATGTAGCTATGGACTCTATCTGCCTTGACAGGCTGACGCTTGAGTGGAGACCCCATTAATATTCTCTGCACTCACAGTGCTGCTTGGCATGAGCAAAGGAATTTCAAAGCATTGAGCTAAATGCTTTCATAATCCAATGTTGTAGGAAGGGTAGAGTTCAAATGTGACCTGACAAATTAGTCCTGCCGTAAATACAATCCATCATTTTGTTCGTGGTGTGGCTCCTTGGGCCATACAGGTGGACTTCTGTGTTACAGTTATCAGCAGAATATATACTTTATACAAATGCATCTTAAATGCTTATTCAAGTTTGTTTGTTTTTTTTTAAAGGAATGTTTTCCTGGTTTCTTGAGCAGAGTCATTATGTGAAAACAGACTAACTCGTTTTGTAAACTCTAGGCAATCATTTTCTCACAGCTAAATGTAGAGGAAGGAGGATCCAGTGCATGAGCTGTCCTATCAGTGATTTTGCAAAGAGCAGGATTTTAGGAGTAAATTCTGGGGCAATTATTTTAATGCAGTTTTCCTTGTGCTACATCCAACAGTACTGCAAGCAGTGTTTTGTTCCTTTCCTAGGGATCCATGTAGATTATCAGGGAACCCTCAGTCACACTCTTGTAATGTTTATTCCTCTTGTAATTTTTATTCCCTCTCTTGTAGTTTTTATTCCACAATCCAAGCTGCTATTACTTGGCTTGGCTCCTCCTGTCAGTGCTCTTTCTGGTTGCAACCAGCATTGTAAGATAGGAAACACTGCACTTTTTGCTTAAGAAAGGAAGTCTGTCAGGGTGGTTTTGTATTCCAGAAGTACTTGGGTGCAGGATGGCAGTCCTTTGGAACTGTTGCAGCTGGGTGCAATTTAGAAAAAGCTTCACTGAGAGACTTCTCCCATCTGTACTAGAAATTCAGCTCACAAAAGGCTTAGGAATGGAGGATGTGTATCACCATTTTTTTTTTTGTTGTTGTTGCTGTTGTGGTATTTTTGTTCCCCCCTACCCCTGACCAAGGAATACTGATATAGGTGAACATATGGACCAGATGATGAGAGGAATCAAAACCTGAAGATGATGTTCCTTCAAGAAAGTATTTTCATGTTATGCTTGAGATTTTTACCTTGCAAATCATGGAGTAGCATTTAGGTGCTTAGCATCGATGCTTAGTACTAGTTGAGATGCCTTGGGACACCTGAGGCATTCATAAGGCTGCAGATAAGCCATGGATCCTACAGGAGATCTGGACTCTTTTAGATAGAAAGTTGTAGACCAAGTGGAAGTAAGGACACATAACTGGCAGCAGGTGTCCTGTGCCTATCTGGAAGATTTCTGTCCACATCACCTCTCAGGTGAGTATCCTGTGAGGACAAGACAGAGACAGGGGATGTTCATGTCAATGCATTCACAGAATGCATGCTGGAGGTTAGAGAAGCCATCCCATAGCTTTGCCATGGTTGCTCACAGGAAAGCTCACCATCTCATCGTGCTTTACATAGCATTTTATGAGCGCGCCTTGCAGAGCCTGAGTTCTTACCACACCAGCTCTGAAAACTTGCTCCTTGCCCTGCAGGGGTTGTGATCTGGAAGAGAGGAAGCTCGAGTGCGCCGAGGCATGGATGTTCTGCAAGTGAGCACGTGTTTAGATTGATGTTCACTTTAGAAACTGGAGAGAGTTCTTTCAGACTTTGAGAGGGATTTGCTGAAGTGGAGATTGCTCATAGAGCTGTTTCCCCAGAATCTCTAAACTGTTACAAGAAGCAATGAAGGGACTTTATCACCTTTACTCATAAAAATGCACTGAAACACGTTTCCCTCTGCTGTTCCTCCTAATCCTCATAACACCACGGAGTCAATGGCAGACTGGTTGTGCTGAGGTTCTCTACTTGGGAGAACCAAAAGAAGGAATAGTTTGTTACAGAGCAGTTCATGGGCAATGAAATTGTTGTTTTCTTGTTTGCTTATTGTATTTGTGTTGTAGTCTCAAGTCATGTATGACAAAATCCAAGTGTGCTCATTTCACTTTCCTTCTGGGAACAGAAGTTACTGCTTGCTTTTTTTTTTTTTTTTTTTTTGACACATGCTTGTTTTCCTTCCTCATCTATGATGAGACATTTTGGAAATGGCCTTAACAGACTGTTCTGGGAACTGTTCCCAGCTAATGAACACTATTAAGTAGCCAGAGCTAGTTCAAGGATGATGGCTTTGGTGATTCTGTAGAGAGGAACAGGCCAGTTTTGCTTTGCAGTGTGATTAGTCTGTGCATGAGGCACATTTGTTGTGTTTTAAATGTAACCCATATGCATGGCTGATGAGAACTAAAAGTCTGCCTTTGCCTTGCTGAAATATGTACATTACAATACCTGCTTGCTGTGTGCTGCTGCCTGTTTGGAGGTTAACAAACATATTTGAACACTGAATTTATGGTTGGTTGTCATTTAATTTATAGTTCTTCTCAAGAGCTCTGCTTGTGACATGCATAAGGCACTAGATTTAAAAATCTCTTATACCTCTGGATAGTCTGTCATACATTCCCCAGGCGGCTTCCTTCCCTCCCAGAGTGAGCATTTCTCTGCTTAATTGTACAGGGACTGATTCCTCTTGACCACTGCTTAGTGAGGTTTGCCCTTGATAGATTTCAGACCAGTTTATCTCCTGTCATTTTCTTACAGACTAAAAGGCACTGATTGAGGGAATGACCATTTAAAACTCCCCACAGGTCTTGCTCTGAGGAGACCCCACCTGCAGCACTGCCTCCAGTTCCAGTGCCCTAGCGTAAGAGGGACCTGGAGCTGCTGGAGAGGCTCCCCTCCAGGGGAGGCCACAAAGGTGATCAGAGGGCTGGAGAACCTCCCTTATGGGGATAGGCTGGGAGAGTTGAGACCGTTCAGCCTGGAGAAGAAAAAGTTCCAGGGAGACCTTAGAGCATCCTTCCAGTACCTGAAGGGTCTACAGGAGAGCTGGGGAGGGAATTTTTACAAGGTTGGGAGTGACAGGATGAGAGGGAATGGATTGAAGCTTAAGGAGGAGAGACAGAGACTGGAGAGTAAGAAGAAATTCTTTAGAGTGAGGGTGGTGAGACACTGGCACAGGCTGCCCAGGGAGTCTGTGGTTGCCTCCTCCCTGGAGGTGTTCAAGGTCAGGTTGAAGGAGGGCCTGAGCAACCTGGGCTGGTGGGAGGTGTCCATGGCAGGGGGGGTTGGAACTGGATGATCTTCAAGGTCTCTTCCAATCAAACTATTCCATGAAACTATGAATTTTCTGTAATAAATTTTTTTTTTTCCAGTTATAAGAAAAATACTGGAATATACTGGTAGAGTGGATGAATGTGAGGGACAGGCTGATTTTTCTGCTCTGGCAATAAGCTTAATTCCCTAAAAAGTGATAGTTTTTACTAATGAGAAGCACTATTACCCTCTTTCTGAACCACGCATTGAGCTTCCTTACAGTTTTTTTTCCATCTCTGGTACTTATTGTGACTAGAAAATACAATTAATGAATTTTCAATTAAATTTCCTAGTTTTCTCATGGGAAACTCAGGTGTGCTACTTCAGGATTTGGCATAGTAATCTGATCATTCTTTTTTAAAATAAAGAGCTTGAAAAAACAACTAAACCACAGATGGTGGCTTGTTAGCCATAGCTGGCTGCTTACACAGGGTTAACAGTGGTCACATAGAGAAAGCTTACTGAGCCAAGGCCCTAGGAGAAGGGAGCCCAGGTTTCCATGCATCTCCTCTGAGACATTGCACTCTCCAGCTATAGCTGTCCATGGCTGCTGAGAACAACACTGATTTCCTCTGAAGGTCAGAGATACATTTCGTGGGAGGGAGAGACTGGATAGCAGATCAATGTTAATTCAATTTCTTTCCATACATTCTCTTCTTGGTTTGGGCAGGGGTTGGGGAGATTTGGGTCTGTTTTGGGGGGAAGAGAAGAAATAAGGAGAAGACTAAATATCTTTAAATCAGGCTGGGAAAAATAACCATGATATTACTCCAGCGAGATATTCCTCTTGTCTGGGAGACAACAGAGATTGTTAAAGCATTTTGCAGGGATTTCATGAGGAAAACTTTGAAAAACACTTCTTTCCAACTTAATTTTCAGTGCTTGCTGTATGCCATTGGTAAAGCTGAACCCCAGGCTGCCTTAACACAATTCTGTATGTGTGGCAGGTCTGGAGTGTTTGAACTTCTAAACAGGAAATGTGACACTTCAGCCCGAGGGAATTCTGAGTTTCATCCTGTGGAAATTTTTGGTATTCATTGCAAGCTTCATTTCAGGAGAGAAACAATAAAGAGCTCTACATGCAAATAAAGGTCTGCAGCAGACAGTGCTGCTAAACAGAATGAAAAATTCCTAGTCTGTTTGTGTTCACATGCTGCGCAGCCCTGAGGAAAGGCATAGGCCAGCACTGTCAAACCTGGGAAGGCAGCATTTCTGCCTAATGCAGTATTTGAGGTTAAAAAAAGAGAGAGAAACTAATATGGTGATGTAGGTTTGGGAGTTCCCCGCCCCCCCCACTTTTAAAATGACCCAGGCTAAAACTCAGCCGGCTGGAAGTTTAGATGAAGCTCTATTTACAGCTCAGCACAATGCACAAGCAGATATATACACTATATACAGGAATATTTACAGAAATATACAAAGTAAAGGTAATACAGAAACACAACACCCCTCCCAGAAATCAGAGACCCCAGGAGGGGCTCCCAACCACCCTTCCACCTTCTCCCCACCCCTATACCTTACCCCAAGGTTTTGAGGATCAGTCAAAGGAGGAATTAGAAGAAAAAAAGTGGTTAGTGAGGTTACTCGGCAGAGAGGAGAAGCCAGAATTTGCTAGACCGCCCCAGAGGCTGTGCCCCAGAGACTGCGACAAGCCCAAGTGGCTTATCTTTTGTTTTGAGTACTTATTCCTAAACATCTCAGCAAGCCTATGAGTGAAGTAGACATCACCCTTGTTTTTCCTTTCACAGCCTACAGTATAGTTTTCTCTATTAAAATATTCCAATTAGCCTTAAACCAGCACATATGGAATTCAAACCCAAGCTGTTAATTTTTCTCTCATAATGCCTCCTATGAGAGGGTTTTATTTTGTCTTACTCATTTGTCAAGGAAAAGGAAAAGTTGAAATTTGTGCTTCTGTTCTTGAAGAAGCAGCTAGCAGCCAGTACATAAGGAGCAAACTTTTCATCTGAACAGCTCTTCAACACTTCTGTGTGTTTGCAGAAAATCACATTTTCCCCCAGCATCTGTCTGTAATGCCATCTGCTGCCATGCTTTAGGCAGCTTTGGTTGTGTAAACTTAGCTTTACAAACAGTTTTCCAAATGTAGTGGGTTTGCAAATGCCTTCCCAGTCAACCCCTACTAAGAGATTTGATGGCATTCAGCAGACCCAATGCAGAAGGTACCAGCCCCAGCCCCAGCTCCCCTGTGTCCTCACTTCTTGTGTCCTCACTTTTGTCACATGCACCAGGAGCCAGCCTTGGGGACAGATAACAGCGTTCTGCCTGTCACTGCAGATCTGTATTAGATATACAGCTCTGGAAATTGTTAATTCCATTACTGGGTTTAACACCCACGTTCACAGTGTTTTCAACACTTTTTCCTTACTGCATTGCTTTCTCATAGCTGCTGAAAGACAAGTTAGTGCCCTAATAATCAGTGCCAGACACCCTTCTGCGTCCCGCTGGCCTGGATAGGAACAGGTTGGCTTTCCATTTCCTGGAGTGCTGGTAACCATCTCTTGCCTTTCCTTGTGCAGTTCTGTACCTATTTCTCTGCTGACTAATTTCAAACTCTGTGTCATGTGGCCTGCCTGTCCCCGCTGCTGCTGCGATGTGTATGGATACAGCCCACCTGAATCCATGAGTTGACAGCTGGCACACTGCTATGCAGAATTCGTGCTTCTGTGCTCTGTCCCCAAGTCCTCATACACACAGCTGAGCCTTTCTGAGAATATTTCTGTGGGGCCTTGTGGCACAAATTCTTCAAATCCTTTCTTTTCTTCTTAAACAGCTCCCATCTTGGGACACCTGTCTTAGGAGCTGCTTGAGCCTTTGCCATCGCTTTTGTCAAGATGAGCTTCTTGCACTGTAGAGGTGCGGCCAGCAGGTTGAGAGAGGTGATTCTCCCCTTTACACTGCTCCTAAGTGCTCCCCATCTGGAGCACTGTGTCCAGTTCTGGAGCCCCTATTACAAGAAAGATCTGGATGTGCCAGAACATGTCCACAGAAGGGCCATGAGGATATTCAGAGGGTTGGAGCTCCTCTCCTGTGAGGACAGACTGAGAGAGTTGGGGTTCAGTTTGGAGAAGAGAAGGCTCTGAGGAGACCTTATTGTGGCCTTCCAGTACCTGAAGGGGGCCTACAAAAAAGCTGGGGAGGGATTTCTTAGGATGTCAGGTAGTGACAGGCCTAGGCGGGGAATGGATACAAGCTAGAGGAGGGGAGGGTTGGCTTAGAGGTTAGGAAGAAGTTCTTCACTGTGAGGATGGTGAGAGACTGGAACAAGTTGCCCAGGGAGGTGGTGGAAGCCTCATCCCTGGAAGTTTTTAAGGCCAGGTTCAATATGGCTCTGGACAGCCTGATCTAGGGTAGGGTGTCCCTGCCCATGGCAGAGGGGTTGGAACTGTATGATCCTTGAGGTGCCTTCCAACCCTGACCATTCTGTGATTCTGCAATTTAGATATGCTCGTGGCAATGTGAAACAGCCACAGAGGCAAAGTCCTCAGAAGTGAGCCAGAGAAGTCAGATAAAGTGTCAGTTATGTCAGTGTGGCATTACCTACAAACTTACAGGAGTTGGTGGAGGCAAATTTGGAAGAGACAAGCAGTGAGGCTTTTTCCAGTTGCATCTGCAGAAACTCCTAGGCTTTGGAACACCACAGCCTTTCCTGAGCTTTGAAGAAGAAGCAGCAGCACATTTTGAATCACAAGCTTACTGGGAGCAGCTGAATTTAAGTTAATTATGTTATTTGTATAAAATTTGAGAGATAAGAGTGAAAAGGCACCTTTGGAGAAGACAGCAAGGTAAAGAAAAGTTGGTCTTTGTGACAGGGTGAAAGGAGAAGCAGGTAATTATCACCAGCAGAAGTCAGAGATTGGTGGAGATGAGAGTAGGGCTAAGCAGTTGTCGTGGGTTTAAAGAGCTGACAGAGTGAAGCTCTCAAACGAATTGGAGAAAAAGCCAGAATTGTATTTGGAAAGAGAGTTACAGATAGAGATTACAAAGCAGAGACAGAAATCCATAAGCAAATCCCCTGAATTTTCCTCCAGCCCAAAACTAAATCTATCATCCCCAGTGCTCCAATCCTTCCCCCCCATGCCTCTGCCATCCAAGAGGCCTAAGCACGGCCTCTGGAGGCCCCAACCAGGCCTATCCTTACATGTTTGTCCCGATAACGCAGCTCCTACCCGACACAAGGCTGGAGGGGGAGGAAAGGAGCACAAGCTGGCCTTGCCGTGAGCTTATGAAGAGATAGCAGAATTGTGGGATTGAATAACAAAACCTTCAAGTCCCTAGAGGACTATTTTAACCCTATAGTTCCCAACCTGGGACAGTAGTAGTGTGCCCAAATAATCTTTTTGAGTCTATGGTTTTGAGTGTGCCTTGGAACGCTGAACTGAGGTTCTGGCTTCATCCTTTGGTTCTCAGTTGTCCATCATCCTTGAGATTTAGGACTGAATCATTGCAGAGATGTGTTGGTTGTTTTGAAAAGGACCTCCTCCCATGAGTGATTCTACCCTGACCATAAGAGTCCATCCTCGTGAGTGCAACACTCCTATCATTAGGAGAGTGCTCTAGGGCACAGAGGGTGAGTAAAATATTCCACCTGGCTTCTTGAGATGTCTTCTGCTGCATTTAAGACCCAGATTTTTTGGCTGAAGAGGGTGGCAGACCCTGGAAGAGATGGACATGATTGTGTCCTCTCTATAAAACTCTATATACCCCTGAGCAACCTGTGCAAGGAGCTTGCCTCACCTTGCTTGGGCCATGATACAAGGATTTGATTAAGTCTGAGACTACACCTACACTCCACTATGCCTATGTACACCACAACAGCTCTGAGTCACAGCTGAGTAGGGATATTGGGGACACCACCCAAACGCATGGTCAGTGTCCATGAGCTGCCCTTTCAGTGAGTGCTGTTGGCTGAGTGGGCACCAAAGATGGCACTCTACAGCACCCATTTTTGCACTCTACAGCTCGCAATTCCACGGCAGACAGCAAGATGGGTAACAGCTGAAATGTCTCCATATCCAGAAGCCAAACAGATCCAGGAGGCCCAGCTTTCACCAGTCCTTGCTCATCAGCAGAGTTTTTAACCTGGATAGGAGGAACCTGAATGTGAACTTTGCATCAGGAATAGTGTGGCCAGCAGGAGCAGGGAGGTCATTCTCCCTCTGTACTCTGCACTGGTTAGGCCACACCTTGAGTACTGTGTCCAGTTCTGGGCCCCTCAATTTAAGAGGGACATTGAGGTGCTTGAGCGTGTCCAGAGAAGGGCAATGAGGCTGGTGAGAGGCCTCGAGCACAAGCCCTATGAGGAGAGGCTGAGGGAGCTGGGACTGTTTAGCCTGATGAAGAGGAGGCTCAGGGGAGACCTTATTGCTGTCTACAACTACCCGAAGGGTGGTTGTGGCCAGGAGGAGGTTGCTTTCTTCTCTCAGGCAAACAGCACCAGAACAAGAGGACACAGTCTCAAGCTGTGCCAGGGGAAGTTTAGGCTCAAGGTGAGGAGAAAGTTCTTCACTGAGAGAGTCATTCACCACTGGAATGGGCTGCCCAGGGAGGTGGTGGAGTCACTGTCCCTGGAGGTGTTCAAGGCGGGTTTGGACGTGGCACTTGGTGCCATGGTCTAGTCTCGAGGTCTGTGGTAACAGGCTGGACTTGATGATCTTTGAGGTCTCTTCCAACCTTGCTTATACTGTGATACTGTGAACTTTTTGCAATGTAGGTTAATTCCTGATGCAAAGACTAGCAAGATATCTTTCTGTCTTGTGCCTTCACAGCCAGCGCAGAGGACAGGAGTTCTCTTCTTTATTCACAGCATGTGTTAAGTCTGTGGTTAGGCTGTGGTAGGTATTATGCAAATACATGACTAGTATTTGCACTACAAGAGCTTTTCAAGGATGGTGTAAATCACAAGACAGCTTGTTATGGCAAGTGCAGAGTGTTTTGAGACTTTCTTCTGCTTCATCGTATGATTAAAAAAGAGTTTAATATATTCCCATTTCAGAGAAAGCCTGAGTTATGTGTTTTTAATTACTACTATGAAAAATGTGAGATAAAATGCAAAAGTGAACAAAGTAGGAGTTGGTGGCATCGATGCATAGATCAGAGAGTGGAGAAGCTCATTAAATTCTGATAAGCGAACATGATTTTAAGTGTAGATGTTTTGAAGTTTGTTAAAGTACTAAGTTGCACTTTTTAAGAGAGAAACAAAAAACCTAAATGTGTATTAATGCAAAATTGATCATGCAAGTCTGTAGAATGTTATATGGAAAAAGTAAGCTACTAGAAATTCAAAAGGCACTGTGAGATAAAGGGTTAAAAGTGAACAACTGGAATTCTTGTAAGCAGCAGGGTTTAAGGAAGCTGAGGCTGGTGTTTCCTTGGACCAGTTGCTCTTGGGACCTATTGAGCTGAATGTCTTGGAACACGTCTCCATATACAGAGGAAGAGGCACAAGGAGGACTCATCAAGTGAAGCTGGATGTGCTCTGGAGAGGTGACTGTACAGCCTGAGACAGTTGAGTGAAAGGAAAGGTAATCTCTTGTAGCTGTAGAATTCCATTCCTTTCAAAAGTTATGTCAGTGCTGTCTGTCCGAGCAGTGATAGGTGGCCTCAACATGCTGCTTTTCAGCCCTGAGGATCCTAGCCCTGCCCTATGCTGAGGAGGTGAGATTAAGTAGCATGGAATAATTGGGTGTTAATGGTCTAATTTTAGTAAGCCCACGCAATAGTCTGTTAAACTAACACAGCAGGCAGTCTTTACAGTGGCTTCCAGAAGCCACGTAGAAGTACTTAGTACCTCTAAGGTTCTATGGGTAAAAGAGCAAGCAATACTTGCAGAGTATTAGTAACACATCTAAATTTCACTGAGTATGGAAAACCTGGACAAAAACTGCCCATGCCTATATAGGTGCATGGAAAAGTATGCTGGAGGCTGCAGCTCAAGTCAGAGAAAGCAAGGCAGCAGTAATCAATTTCCTGGGAAAGCATGGCTGGGCACTGTGCAGAAAACACAAATACACACTTGGACTTAAAAATAGCAGGCAACAGAAGGCCTGAGAGATCTTGCCTGGGAAGGAGGACATTGGCTCAACTGCTCTAGCTCAGCATGCAGAAAACTTCCTGGAGTTGTGGAGCAATATTTGTGTGCTGGTTTGAGGCTAATTGGAATATTTTAATGGAGAAAATTATATTATAGGCTGAGAAAGGAAAACAATGGGATGTCTACTTCACTCATAGGCTTGCTGAGAGGGATAAGACTAGAACACAAAACATAGATAAGACACTCGGGCTTGCAGACACTCTCAGACTGTCTAGCTTCTTGCCTTCTCTCTGCTGAGTAACCTCACTAACCACTTTCCTTCTAATCCCCCTGGCCGATCCTCCAAACTCACCTTGCATGTAAGGCAAACCCTGGGGTAAAGGAGTGGGGAGAAGGTGGAAGGGTGGTTGGAAGCCCCTCCTGGGGACTCTGATTTCTGGGAGGGGTGTTGTGTTTCTGTATTACCTTTAACTTGCATATTTCTGTAAATATTCCTGTATATAGTGTATATATCTGCTTGTATATTGTGCTAATCTGTAAATAGAGCTTCAGTCCTTAACTTCCAGCCTACTGAGTCTAGTCTGGGTGATTTTTCTAAGTGTGGGGGACAGGGAACTCCCAAACCATCACAACTTGGCTTTGTTACCGGAGAAGCAACAGCTTAGACCAGCTTGAGGACTAAGCAAGGCTCAGTAGCTACACAGAAACCTGCCTCCTGGGGAGTCCAGTTCCTCTTGAGAGCTCTGCTTGGTAGCAGCACATAACTTACTGAGTGGCTTGTCCTCTTCTGTATTGTTTTGTTTGCTGATTTGTTTGGTTTAGGGGTGTTTTTGTGAAAAGTTTAGCTTCCAGCGTTGAAAGAACTCAGGCACACACAGAAGCCGTCCAGTGATTCTCTGTCACTTCAAATGACAATGGCATGTTTCTTTGGAGTCCTCCACAGTGAGCTGGTGTGGTGGCGGGAGGTGGGGTCTAATTTTTATTTTTTCCACACTCCGACTGAGGCTGCTGAGTGGCAATTTTCTGAGTTAAAATAGCAGTTATAATAGCAAGTAATACAAGCAGCCTTGAGACGCAGACTGGAACCACACGGTGAAAAGATCAGATTTTGTATTAGCTTAAGGAAATAAGGAATGCTCCTACCTGAAAGCAGCTAAGCAGCATTTACCTATGCAAGAGAAAAAAACCTTCTCATCTGTCCGTGAAGCTATGGGATTATCTTTTCTGGCAATAAAGATATAAGGGAAAAAAAATTGTATATGAGCTGGACTTTAATTCTCATTCCCCAAAGCATTTGCCATTAAAGTTACAGACTTGTTTTTTTTTAAAAAATGGGAAAAGCATACTGTTTTCTTCTCAAAGTTACTGGTTTTATTCTTCAGCACTCAAGCTGTCCCTGTCCTGTGCTTTGTGCTAGCCTGGTACTATTTTACAGTATGACAACTTAGAAGATAGCCAGGAAGTGACAAGGCTTTTGGGTTCATACAGGCTGGTGGGAGTGTTGTGCCATCGAGGACATCAGGGGCACCAGATGTTCTGTAATCCCTTTTGTACTGAAATGGTTGTTGACACCTGCAGAAAACTGTCTTTGTCACTGATCAGGTTGCCCCTTCCAGCATTGAGTTCCTGCGAGTGTCACTGGGTCATTACAGCAAAGCAAAGAACTTGTACACACAACAGTTTTAATGCCTGTTATCAGTGTTTCTCTGTACAGCTCCTTTCCTTTCTGTAGAATATTTTCCCCCTCCCCTGGGCATCTCTGGGTGCAGGTAGAGTGGACTTGTTTATGGCTTAATCATAAGCTAATCAGATGGGCAGAACCAGCCAACTGTGTGTTTACACTGTTCTCCGGTCCACTGGTGGGGAGCTGTCGGGGACTGTCCTTTCCGCCCACCCTTTGTGCACAACTAATCTCCATCTTCTCAAAAGGTACTTCACTTTGGAAAGCACAGGGGTCATTGGAGGCATTTGTGTGCACTTTATGGATGATATCATTACTCATTTACTCCAAGCTTGGAGTCTCTTTCTTGCAGCTAAATGCAAGGAATCATTATTTTCACAGGCTCTACCAGTTATCTAGCAGTGGAGAGCTCTTTCATCTTCAAGGATTTTGTTTTGTTGTATGATCAAAGATATTTCAATTTCAAATTAAGACCATTCATTGCTAACACTCTCTAAGTCAAGCAATGTAGATTCAGGAGAGCTTTTCAGAGGAAAGGCATTGACTGTTTTATACACAGTCCTGCTGCACAAGAGGATGCCCCCAGTGCTAACACACCTCTGAATCAGTCTGATCTGATGCTGGTTTTACAAACAGGATGGTGTTTGGTGTGATGCTGGCAGGAAGTGTTCTAGTACTTCTAGTGCTCTGGCCAGGCAAGAGTCTAAGTTTCAGCATAAATTAACTTGATTTCTGTAATAACAGCTAAGAACACCTGACAAAGCAAACCCAAAATGCACTGAGAAGCTGATAGGAGCAAGTGTGTCTGGAGCAAACCTTGATGCAACACAGCCATGCTCACTTAGACTTTCAGCAGAGTAAATTTGTGCAGCTTTATTTGTTCCAGTGGCTGAACTACTGTCCTAGTGTCGCGGAGGAGTATTTAATTATTGCGAGACGATATTTTAAAAATATTAATGTATAGTTTATTAATATTAAATATTCAGAACTCATACCACCCCAACCANTTGCTTTACCCTTTTTTGGGCAGATCACGGGCCTTGTATAAGGCAACCGTGTGCACCTTGTTTACCGCAGTTGCTGGGCTGACCCCAGACCCCAGACTTAGTGGCGCCAGGTTCTTTGTCCCTTTTCCCACGGTTGCTCTCCCCAAAACAGAAGGAGAGAGAGCAGAAAAACATGCCTGGGCAAGCCAGGACACATACAAGCCTAATTTGGCCTGTTTAGGCCTACCACAACACCTAGGCATAGCTGACAGAAGCAGTCCAGCTGTCTGTGCTCTGCACTGCAGTGTGCAAGGTGAACGGATGCCAAGAAAGGCGATCACTTAGATAAAGTGGAATTGTATTTATGCAGACCCCAGCCGAAAAGGTGTTCATGATTTAAAAACTCACTGAAGTCTGAGGAGAGCTGAGGGGTACAAACTCTGTTTTTCTGGCTCTGTGGAAGATCAAGTATGCAACCTATGGAAATTAGGGGATTGGTTTAAAAGGAGAAGAGTTTGTCACTGGAATGGAATTCCTCAAGAAGCAACACAAAGGCTCAGAGGCAGTGGTCCCAGGTCCGCCACCTGGCCACAGCCAGGTTGTCAGTCTCCCCAGAGCTCCACAGTTGCCCTCAGCCGCTGTTCAGAGCTTGCTGGATTTTCCTGCCCTGCCTTATGTACATCACATGCTCCACTGCTGACAGGTGCTACAGGTGGGTGCAGCTCAGCAATACCATTCTTGTCCATGCCTCTCTGACTCTACCCAAACCCTTCTTCCTAAAACTTAGCTATGTTGCTCCCATGTTTTCCTCCTGTATCAAACCCAAGAACTTGTGAAACCGCTCCCGTATGGGAAACAAAAGGTATGCAAACCCTGAGCACTACTCACCGGCGCTATGAATAAGGCAAACGTACATATTTTATGTTTCATGGACTTGTGTGGGTAAAGCTCAGCTGCCAAAGATTTAAGCTAAAAGACTAGACACAAGCAATTTGGTCCCCCACGATAGAAGAGTGCGCTGGGTATGGGGCATATGTGCCATAGATCCTCTTGCCCTACCAGTCCAGGATGATTTTTCTCTATAGACTTCAGGTTGATGTAGTAAAGAGATGATATCCACCTGCCACCTTCCTACTTTACTCAAAGTCATCTGGTATGATGCCCTAGAAGAACCCAGCATCATACCTACCTTTCACCTGGCAGGGTGGCACCAATTAGACTCCAGACCCCTCTGAAATGCCAATGCACCATTCTTTGTATCCAGATCAGTGGAAGAGTCTAATTAATTTGGCAGAATTCTCAGGTCCTCAATTACAACATCTGCTCTGCTGTGGAATGATCCAGCACAACCATCTGTCTTCCCCCATGCAAAGCAAGTGGCTGAGGGGAGATTTAATGCTTTTTGACAGCAAAGGGTAGAAGTGAACACAATATCAGATTTAAAGCCATGCTCCTCAGCCCATCAAGGTTAGCTGCTGCAGATACACAGCTACACAGAGAGCAACACACTGGATTTGGGAGGGGTGCTCTGTGCCAGAGCATTGCTAGAGAAGGATGACCAGTATGGGCCCTCCATTGGAGCTGGCAGGGCTCATTGCAGTTTCTGTCTGACTAGCAAAGGAGCACCAACCCCAATATCATGTCTGAGATTCTGCTTTTTGAGGACTGGAAATTTGCTGCCCTAGATATGGTCTTCACTGTGAACTTTGCCAAGGGCTCAACAGCAATGAAAACGGTGGAACACAAATCTTCCTGCTCTCCATCATGCCAGCCATGCCAGCACACCCCCCAGTGTATGTCTGATGATGCTGACACAAGAGCCCTTCTGTCAGCTTCAATAACCTTCTTCTGACAGACAGCTTTGCTTCTGCCCATTTCTAGTGTTTCTCTGGTGGCTGCCGAGGCTGCATCACAGCAGAGCTGAGAGCTGAGCCCATGCTGTCAATAACTGTGTCCTTCCAGAGCAAGTTTCTCTTTGGCTCCCTGTTCTCCAGCCATCAGTAGTCCAGTAGGTGTGGTATCGATGCCCACAGTTTAACAGCCCGTGTCAGAATGAAAGAGCATGTTTAATCCTTCATTTAGGGTCCCAAATCCTGGGGGTCAGCAAGATCCAGTGTTTCCAGTGGGAAAGTGGTCTTTGCACTCTGGCTGGGCAGTTTCATCTGTAAAATTATTGCTGCAAAGTACCACTCTGGCTGAGGTGAGCCCTTCTGCAGTCTTGTAAGGCTGGTAAGAAATGCTGAGTGCTCAAAGAGGAGCAGCAGCAGCAGCACAGACAGGCATTCCTAGAGTCAGAGAATCACAGGATCATTTGGGTTGGAAAAGCCCTCTAAGATCATTGAGTCCAACCTTCAACTCAACCCCACCATGGCCATTAAACTATGTCCCAGAGTGCATGGCCACACGTCTCTTGAACACCTCGAGGGATGGGGACCCTGCCACCTTCCTGGGCAGCCTGTTCCAATCCCTGACCACTCTTGCAGCAAAGAAATTGTTCCTCATCTCCGTTTGGGGCCAGGTGAGGGAAAGCAATGAGGCGTTGGTCTCTGGTGGGTTGGTACCTACCATAAAGTACTGATATGGAAGTGTGGCCTGTGGTTTGTTTTGCCCATGGAATCAATATGACAACAGCTTCCACAGGAATATAGGTCCTGTGTCCTTTTTGACTTTCCTACTTCCACATTCGATTTACAGTGGTGGACAGTTTTGCCCACTGTAGTTCATTAGTGCTTTTCTGTGCATCACACTTTCTTTCCCCTTCTCCCCTGCCCATGGTGGGGAGCTTGGAGCAGATGATCTCTAGGGTCCCTTCTAGCCTAAGCCATTCTGTGATTCCCATTTCAGAGTTGTGCCTCTCTGTATTTTACTCTCTTATGCCATGAGATTTGTTTTTATTGTGGCTGTTGAGGGTTTTCTTTGTTGGCTGCAGTGGAAGCACGATGAGAAGATGAAGGCAGTAGCCTGGCATGGTGTGTTCACCCAAAGCCATTAAGGTTTTTTCCTACTCAGAAACCCACTTTCTTGCATGCGGGCTCCAAAGCAGCAGCTCCAGCAGCCAGCTGCTGCTGCCCAGACTGAAGAGGGAGATGTGCATACACTGCACCTTCCTAGTCACATTGTAGACATCATCCAGAGTCCATTGGCATAATCTCCTGCTAACTTCACTGGTGTGCAGGGTACATGGCAAGGTTTTCACACCCAACAGCAAGAGGTGGTGTACATACACCCACTGCATACTCAGCCTCACCTTTTCCCTTCTCTTCCCAAAGCAAGGGAGTCCCTGTAAGTCATACTGCTTGTTCCAGTGCTGGTGAATTGTTTGGCCTGAAAGACAGCTACAATAAATGTGTTAGTGGGAGCATGCTCCCTTTATTCCCTTCCTCCCTAATGCCTCTGTAAAGCTGTGGTTTGCACAGACTTTAATTAGGAAAGAGGAATTTTGCATGCTTTCCAGCTGGGCTTTCTTGGATTTAATTGTCATTTTAGCTTTCATTTTTATTGATTTTGTAGCAACACAAATTGGTGTAATCCTCTGAGCCAAAATAGATATAATCCTCCAAGCCAGCAGGGAATGTACTTATGGAAAGAGAGTCCCGATAAAAATAACCCACTTCACCCTGGCAAATGTCTCCATCAGTCAGCAGAAGCTACCTGCTGTCATCAAGACCAGAATCCCTTCATTTCCAGAGCATTGTTTTGATGCAGTGAGTTTGAGCTTTCCAGAAGTGATAGAATGCCACATTTTGTCTCTCTGTTTGGTTGGGTTTTTAAAGGCAATGGCACTGGTTTCAGTGCAGGCTCCAGGGTCACTGCAAACAGCCACAGACCTCAGCAACAGCCAGGCTTAGTTGGGATTTTTCATTCTCAGATATTAAAAGTTCTCCCAGATGATCACTGCTCCTTGACAGCAAACTGCATCTGCAGCAGAGGCTGCTGTCTGCAGCAGTGGCTCATTTGGTGAGAACGAAGTGGCTCCATCCAGGAACATCATCTGACAGGTGACACACCAGAGCCGTGACACTCAGATCACTTGGGCCTGATGTCAGCTCTCTGCACTGCCAGCTCAGATACAGATCCTCCTGGGGACGGGAGTGATGCACACTGACACCTGGCATATGGCAGCAAAGCTTCTGCAGTCCCAAGGAAAGGAAGGTGGTAAGGCAGGGCAGCTCTGCTGGGGTACAGCCAGACTGCTGGCAGGAGGCAGCATAGCCCTAACAGAAAAGAAACAAACCTGGTTTGCTGGTGTGGCCAAGAGACAGCTTTAGTCAGAGTGACTGGGATCCTGTTTAGCAATACTTCCCCTCAAGTGAGGGTGAGGCAGAATTCAGGCAGTTTCCCACAGCACCCAAAGTGCATGACTTGAGCCACTGTGTCTGTACTGTGGGTGTTCACACAAACACACAGAGCCATCCCTCTCTGTGCGAAGGGAAGGTTGGGGATAGGAAGAAGTTGACGACCAGAAAATGTAATCTTGACGTTGGACCCTGGCTGGCCTGCAGGGGCCTGGGTGACTGCTACTCACAGTGTAAATGATGCATTCAGCCTCAGCAAAGGCTTGGAGCTAAGGCAGTGACAGGTTTAAGCTACCATGACCTGCTGACATAAATATGCTGAGCAATCACCAAAACATGACTGTGATTGGAAGGGACAAGTGGCAGGAGTGAACTGCTTCTATTTAGCTACCTGAGGGAGAAGTCACAGCTCATGCTGGAGTCAGGTGGTGTTTGAATGGGAGCTTAGGTGAGTTGAGCCCTAAGGGCAGCAGGGCCAGAGAACTTTGTAAGAGATACTGCAGTTAGAGTGATTGCAGGCAGGGACAATCACAAACCACTTTTGCCTTGTTCCAAGAGGTGCCACAGCCGAGGGTGCAGCTGGTGATAGGCCAGCATCACCACCCAGCTTCTGAGCGGTGCAAGGCTGAGGAAGGAGACTCCTTGGCAGGTCATGCCAATGGAACTGAATGAAGGGGATTTTGGAGCTGACTGTCACCGGTCTTTGACGCTAAAAGGAGATTGTGATTTGAGGCTGCCTTAGGCTGTGGGCTGCAGCAACTGAAAAGCCATGCTCACAGGTGGATTGGCATGGGAAATGGAAGGCTAGCAAAGCTAGGATGAGCTTTGGCATGGGTGAATTAAATGGTGCTAATGGGAGTCACTGGGGTGCCAAAGGACAGGTCAGAGAATGTGTTGAAGAGCACGTGTAGCAATCATAGGGCTGAGAAGCCAGATTCAGCACTGGGCTTCCTAGTGACATGAAGAGAAGCCTCTCTTGCAGTAGTTTAATACAAGACCAGGCTCCTGGGTTTACATTTAAAGCTGAGAATAGAGAGAGAACTTTTTTAATCACAAAAAGACAAAAGGTTATTTACGGGCTCTATAGCTCCTATCCTTGGAAACATTCAAGGGCTCTAATCAACTGATGCTGTTGAAGGAGTCCTTGCTTATCATGGGGGGGTTGGACTAGGAAACTTTTAAAGGTCCCTTCCAACTCCAGTTGTTCTGCAACTCTTGGTTATTCAGAAATCAAATTTTATGAAGAATTCTGTGGTCGTTAAGGTTCAGGTGCTTGTGACTTCAGCCTAGGACTCAGTTCTGAGACCAAAGGGTCTGAAAAGGCAGCTTCATTGCCTGGTCCTGCAAAAAAGACTGATGGTTATCTGGGGCTTTGGATTGTCTTTGACTGTTATGGAAAAGTTACAGCTAGGACACATCTGGAGAACATTCAGGTTCATGAGTAACAGGGGGTGAAGAGTTAGGTTTGCATCCACAATGCAGCAAAGACCATGAGGCAAAGCTAGGTGCTGGTGACAGTGAGGTAACACTCAAGAGTCTGACAGGCCACTAGGCTGTGCTATGAGGACCACTGGGATAAAAGGAGTAATTACAACAGAATCAGTTGGTGTAGGAACACTTCCTCAGGTGTTGCAGCCACTAGAATATGGCTGCAAATTTCCAGTTGTTGAAATAAAAATTAGATTCAGTTTTATTGTTGGTAGGGGCCCCTACAGAATTTGCTGGGTTTGGAATTGGCTCATTACAACTGAAGTTGGAAACCAAGGCTCCTGCACAAAGGTCGTAATCCCAGATAACAGCTCCTCTAGGTCTCACTACTGGACATTGTTAACCGACCTACTCCATCCTTCCTGCCTCAGATCATAACTCTGGCTGCAGTGTAAAGACTCATTAGATCTCTACACAAGGTGTTTCAAGACTTTATTGTAAGCCTCAAAGAGCTGAGGTTTTTTGAGAGATCTTAGACCAGCAAGTTTGAGAGAGCTTTGGGAATTCTTTTTGGCTGAATTGCGGAAGGTTAGCTCAGCTATGACCACAGCTGCACTTCTAGTAGCATTTCAAGGACTCTGGGCATGAAGCCTTCAATGATTTATGGCTGCCTCTCATTCCAGCCCATGGAGATTACAACCCTACTGTTTTATCAGCTCATTTGAAACTAGTGCTCCTGATACCAGTCGTGGGGAATACAGTTTCATTTTGGTGGGATTTAGGTCAGGATTCAGCATAAAAGGACCTAGAACACTATTTCCTGGGTGACTCCTCACAACAAATGGAATAGTGCTGGGCTTGAGTTTACTGGTTAAGATCAAAGAGTGATGCTGCAAAGGGAACATGGGGAAATGGGGTGAAGCAGCACAGCACCCAGCCAGCCTGGGGCTGCAGCTGAAAGCTGTGGCTCAGGGCTTGTCTTGAGAAAGGAGAACCAGAAAATGAGTTTTGAGTGTTTGAAGCTGTTTGGCCCACAAGGGTTCACTGCCTCTGGCTCCTGATGGAAGAGCTCCTTCAGGATAAGGCAGGCTGCAGATTCGTATCTCAGCTTGCTTTTGTTTAAGCATGGCACAAGAAGAGTTTTGGTGGCACCATCCCGTGCCAAGGAAGCGTGTGTGTGCCTCCCTCAGGGAAGCTGGGCATCACAAGCTCTACATCCACCACTCCATCCCCCCATCAGCCTCTCCCTGCTCCCTCAGACCAAAACCCTTCACGGAGCAGTTGCGGTGCCTTCTCCTGCTGGTGGTTTCTAACTGCCGCCTATCAGCTCAGCCGCTGCGTGCAAGGCAGCCACATGAGTCGTTACACTGCAAACGTGAGCATGGCGCTCACCAGAGAGATGCTGTCCTTACGGGTGGCTGATGCTGCTGTAGAGCAGGAATCAGCAGTGCTTGGACTTGCTGTAAACAATTAGCAGAAAGCAGCTTGTTACCATGCTAGCTGCTGTCATTTAGCCACCCAGTCACAGGCCGTCTGCAGGCTGGCTTGGGCACTCTTCACTTTCTCATACCAGTGCGAGTGTGCAGGCAGCAAATCACCAAATTACTCTGAAATGGCTTAGATGAAGCTCTTCAAAGCCCCACAGAGGACACTGTTATCAGGGACTCAGTCCAACTTGGTTCTCCCAAGGCAATAAATTAATGTAATGGCAGGAGAACTGCCTTGGATTGATAACCATTTCATAACAGAGACACATCCAAGAATGGGAACATTTCCTGTGCAGGAGTTGGTATTGCCCACCAGTCAGCTTTTCTCAACTCACTGTTATGTGGACACTTGGGTGAATACTTGAACATAGAAGTACGACCCAGAACCTTTCACTGCAGGGATGACTTTATCTGACCTTCAAACTAAGTGTGCTGGTGTGTAAGTTGATGGAGAAACTGGCAGAAACTGGCTATCATTGATGAGAGGCAGCCTGGCTCTCTAACCTTTGATGTGAAACGTGAGCTTGGCCCATCAGGTCTCCAGAACAGTTGGGTGGAGATGACCTCTGGAGGTCCCTTCCGATCCCTAACTTCTGCGATTCTGTAATTTGCCTCTCCATTCTCAAATGAGGTTCTGGAGCCTTTTAAAGAGCTCCATGTATAAAGAGCTGCTGCAAGCAGCAAGTGCAGTTTCCAACCCTTGGCATTAGAAATGAAAGTGAAGCTCCTGGCTGTGATGTGCGAATGAGCCACAGACAGGTTACTTCAGCTACCCTCAGCTTCCACAAGGTTTGTTCTTCTCTCTGTCTGTAGCTCTCCTCAGACTGGCTGAAGTTACTTGAAGGTGCTTTCACAGAAGCCATTGAGGCTTGCCACAGGCAGAGTTCTGTCATGCCCAAGACCCGCACCCAGGAAGCGCTGACATTACAGGATGCAGTGAGGGCTGTTTGCCATCTCTGCTGCAGGGCTGCCAAAAGCAGCTCCCGGAATGATAGCAGTTGTGGCAAGAAGTGTTTGTATTACAAAAGTGGAGCCTTCAATGGAGAGACAAAGAGGAGGTCTTTGTCCAAAGTGGGCCCAAGTTGCTGTCTCCTGGGGATATTCAGCTGCTCTCTGGTGGCTTCTGCAGCCCCTGGCCATGGCAGCAGCAGATCCAGCCAACCCTGAATGATCTTGCACTGTACTTCCCAAGTGCTGAAAATCAGGAATCTTCCTGCCTTTTGCTGTCAGAGATAAAATAAGCATTTACCACAAGATTAAAAATAAATAAATAAATAAAATCTGAAGACAAAAAAAACACCTCACCAAGCTGAAATAATACCAAGGGTTGATGTTGTGACTTGATCAGAAATAAATCAAATCAAAGTCCAGCACTGGGAAACACAGGCCCTCATGCAGGAAAGCACTGGAGCAGATGCTCAGCTTCAGGTATTGAAATGTTTCATTCAAAAATAAACACTTTCAACAGAAGGGCAAAATACTTCATGGAAAATCCTCCAGCCAGCCCATTCTTCAGCTACTACAGATACAGGAATGTTAGCCTCAGCCAACCGACTGCTAGCAAATAGCTCCTGAAATATTGTACAAAAGCAATGCACTCTCTGCTCTGTCTTCACTTTCCCCAAATGATGTTCGTGCAAGCTCTGAAGCACTGCTGGAGCTGCTATGGTGGGGAAAAGGGACACATGCCACAAGGAAGATGGAAGCCTACGGAATTAAAAAAGTCAGGGGATGTGGTTGAGTGTTCTGTTAGAGATGGATCACTCGGTTCCTGTTTGGCCTGCTTGTGTGGGCTTCTTTGCTGGCAGACAGCAGTTTTGTCAGCACTCAGAGTTCAGCTGGGATAAGCATTCTGACTTTATCAAAATCTGGATGGCAAATCTCCTCAGGAGCAGTGTTCAGCAGATCTGAGGTGAATTACAGGATGGGATGGTCAGAAAAACCTGCAGTACCTGAGGTCAGCCTCCTGGCATTCTCTGCTTTCGGCAAGAAATGCTAAAGAATATTCACATTTAGTAAGCATAATTCAGACTTCTCAGTATCTAAGAAGATTTTTAAGGCCAGGCTGGATCAGGCTCTGGCAACCTCATCTAGTGTGAGATGTCCCTGCCCATGGCAGGGGGCTTAGAACTAGATGATCTCTGAAGTCCCTTCCAGCCCTGACAGTTCTATGATTCTGTGTTGCAGTGATCATCAATTGTCTTCCTACCTAACTGGGGGGCCAGCAGGCCCCCCAGCCTTTGTCCCACTCCCAGTCACCCAGTGTGCACCATGGAGACTCACCAGTGATGCCAGGAGGAGGATCCTCTGCCCAGATGGGCACTGCATGGGGTTACTACTTTCCTGGGGGGGATTATAAAGGGGAGTGGGCAGGGAGGCAAAGTGGCCACACCTGGAGTGGGAGGAGACTTCAGCAGAGCCCAGGTGCTCTGGGTTTGGAGGGGGAAAACAGGCAGATATGGTGTCCTAGTGTGATCTGCTATAGGTGGTCCTGTTCTAGCAGGTGGATTGGATTAGATAATGTTTCAAGGTCCCTTCCAGCCCCTACCATTCTGTGGTTCTGTGTGATTCTTTGAAAAGGCAGTGACAAATCCCACAGGGAGCTGCTTGGGAAAACTCTCCCTCTCATCCCACTCATATAAATCAACTTGACAATCAATGTCAAGGATGACTGTCAGCTACACAAGGAAAAACAATGCTTCTTAGGGGAAAAAACAAAGTTGAGATGGCAAATGTAACTAATCTTCACCCTGTTCCTAAGGCATTTATTGACACGTCTAAGGTCAGGCATCCTGAGCAGAAAATATTGGGAAATGCAGCTTTTATTGCTGCTGTCAAATCCTGTTTTTTCCGTAGGGAATAGACAGATCCTCACAGCTAAAGTCAGAACTACATGACAGCTGAAATGTGGAAGCAACAAAGTTTGGTTTCCATTACCATGGGTTATTTGGTGTTCTTATTCCTAGCTGCATAACAACATAATGAAGTGATGCTGCTTTCTTCATGCTCAGCTGTCAGGAGAAGGGATGGTGCCCTCCCAGCCATCCAGCACTCCTCCCAGCCTTTGTCATTAACAGAGCCAACTGCCTGCCTCAAGAGCCATGCAGGCACCTCACCAGCTGTAGTTAAAAACTCTGGCTTAGGAAAATCCCATTATAAAACAGTTCCCACTAGGAAGTCCATTCTCTCTTCTGAAGAAACTGCACGGCTGCAGCAAGCATGGGTTGCAACCTTTGTTCTGTACCTGGTGCCCTGTGTCTGCTGCAGGGGGGTTTCACTTGAGTTGTGATGCTCTTTAGGGCTTGTGAGCTAGATAACTCCGGAGCAGCACAGATTAGCCTGCTCCTTTGTCATCTCTCAATACTATAACAATTATTATCCTCTGGTAATAATGATGAACACAGCTGCTTGGTTTACAGTGCTATCAGAGACTGACTGAATGTCAGCAGAGATCCATCCAGAGGGAGAGCAGCGAATATCTCCAAG
The DNA here is from genome assembly GCA_013399055.1 of Ramphastos sulfuratus. Classification (NCBI taxonomy): domain Eukaryota; kingdom Metazoa; phylum Chordata; class Aves; order Piciformes; family Ramphastidae; genus Ramphastos; species Ramphastos sulfuratus. Next base: position 115,163 of record WBNM01022742.1, on the reverse strand, counting down.
CAACAAGTCACCAGGGGCAGAAAAAGTACAAAGGTGGAATGATGTCATTTTTCACAAGGTAGCTAATGAATGGAGGGTAAAAGTCTGAGCTGTGAACCTCCTGTGCCATTATCTGCACTCAAAGGGTGGTGTTGGTGCATGCCTCTATCTGCAGATTAGGAGTCTACTTTTTGGGCTGTCATTACAGAGGCACTGAACCAGCTTCTCCATGCACACCATGAAAGGCAGCAGTGCCTGATGTTCAGGTTTGTGCAGTGAGCAGGACTCCAGTCCAGTAACCACAGACAGGACTGGACTCGAGTGCAGGAACCAGGGATCTGTGGGGCAGGCAGTCAGAGGTAGCGCGTGTCTACAGCTCCACTGGCTTCAAGGGTCTGCAAGTGTCCCTCAGAGACTGTTCCTGCCTCCTCTTCTGCTCTGGGACAACAGATGTCACATCTGCAGGCTCATCTCAGTCCTTTGCTGCTTTACTGCCAAGAAGGCAGGTCATACCCGGGGCGGGGGAGGGGGGAGCGTTCAGTGTTGCTGTAGCCTCAGTTCGACTACAATGGGGAGTGCAGGGCCTCACAGTTTAAAAGGCATCCGGTTTCAAACCATTGCCCCTCGGTCCTGTTACTACCTATCAGCTGCCCTTACGCACAGAGAGCGGAGTTCAGCTTTCGGTTACATCTCTGCTTCAAGCTTGTTGGTCTGAAAGTCATCAATGCCCAAATGCCCAAGCAGTTGGTAAAGCAGAGGCCAGCCCTGCCCAGTCCTGCCTGGAGAAGCCAGGGGAAGGGATCACCACAGTGTTTTCACCATCAAGCTGCTGGCAAGGATTTTGGAGATGTTTCTCCTCTGTCTCTGTGTAACAGAGCTGGAGGTAGATCCTGCTGGCATGAGAAGGGGACTCTGTAGTGCACCATGAATTTGGGGCCCTCCTTGGAACCTCCCAACATCTTGAAACAACCTTTCTTTTGCCCGTGCTGGCTGACTGGACAAACACTCAGCACTGCTGACTGTGGGGAGGCCTCTGGCACCACCATATCCTGCAGACCTGTGCCCCCAAAGACAGGAGTTCTTAGCATGTTTCTGTCAGTTTGCAAGAGGTCTGAAGAGTGACAGAGTCCAGTGACCTGGGGAGGGTGGGAGCCAGAGCACGGAGGAAATAACCTCAGCGAGGTCTCATGGCCATAGATGCAGTAGTTCCTGAGGTGCAGTCCCCTGGTCTGATCTCTTGAGGATCTCTTGCTTTCATCTTGATGCACTGTCATTTTCCAAATGCCCTGGGAGCTCCTGGTCTTCTAGAACTGAGAGCTGTGCTATCCTGCACCAATGCTTTCTCTATCTTTAAATGAATGTAACCCTTGGGTCAGAGGCAAACAGTTCTTAACAGAAAATTAAATACACGTTGCCTGCACTCTTCAGCATGGAACTGCCATGTTCTGAGGGTCAGCAAGGGAATGCCTCCTCTTGTCCCCACTGCATGACACAGTTATCCTGTTGCAGTGCTTCCCTCTCTGTGTGCACCCACCTGCTATATTTCCATTCCTCCTTTCCCCATCAACACTGAGCCCAGCAGCTGCTTTTAGCAGTGCTTTTAATGGCTCCTTTGAAGTCTGACATTTCTATTAGAAGAACTAAATTGGGAGCCATTTAAGACGCTCCCCATTTAATTTTCGCTACAAAAAACTGAGTGTTAAATCCAAGGAAGCACCAGTGAAAGCCATATCCAGACCCACAGGGGATCAGTTTTATTGATGGCTGCTCTGAGAGTTGCCACTGCAGAGCCTGTTGTCTGTCTCGACCCAGCTGGACATGCAGGAGGTGGCTCTGGCCTCAGCTCCTGCTGGCCCAGCTGCTCTACTTTGTTTTGCCCAGATAATTAGTACAAATGTTTTGCAGTTAAACTTGCCTCATCCCGGTTAGCTTAGCCCAATGCTTGGGACTCCTTCCCTGCCTCAGGCCACCTCCCAAAGCATCCTGATGGCTACACCCAGGCTCTGCATCTCACTCTGAAGCTGGATTCAACCCTGAGGAGAGACTGTGGCAGTCCGGCACCAAGGGGAAAACAGCCCTTTCACAGAGGTTTTCTGTGCTCAGTGTTTCCCAGTAAATCCTCACTTCAGGGAGTGAAATTAATGACTATGCTGATAATCCTGCAGCTCCCTTCTGCAACCATGGCATTGTACATGGAGAAGAAAAGCAACATAACAATACAGTGAGTGGTCACTAACTCCACCACAAAGTGCTGTGGCCGAGGACTTCTGTTTGTTTTTGCAGCAAGAAAAGCTCCACTGAAGAGACACAGATTTTAAAGCACTGGTAAGGTGCTCTTCTGAAGCCTGGCTCAAAAGAGAGCCTGCCCAGCAAAGGTTAAACATTGCTAGGCAGCAGCAAAGAGCTGGCAAGGGCCAAGGAAGTAATTTCTAAAGAAAACCATCCTCATGTTCCTGGGCTTCCACCTGAACAGCCATGGGCAATGACTTCCAAGTAGCAGTGCAAAGGGCTCTGCTGTAATTTCCCCCTGCTTTGCCAGGCTTGGACAGGGTGATGATGCTGTGCTGAACACCTCTGTTTGAGAGGCAGCCTGGAACACAGGCTTTAAGGGGAAAATTTACCAGGAGGTAGAATAGATTGTAGCTTTCATTCAGCATGGTTTTAGCTGGGTACACTCTTCTCAGAGTACCAGACCTGCCAGTCAAGGGCAAAGCCACAAGGCAGCCAGGCCACAGAAGCAAGGGAGTCTCAGTGTTATGTCTTTCTAAATCAGCTTTGGTTAAAACACAACTTCCTGCTGTTGCAGGATACATTTGGGCAACTCCCCTGATGAGAATATTCTCTAGGGAGTAAAGCAGCCTGCCTGGTAAAGGTCCAGCCTGGAAAGTCATGGATGTTAGACTGCAGAAAGCACCAGCACAGTGCAGCTGGAATGTAGCATGCATGCTGGGCACATACGTCCAAAGCAACGGGAACAGTAGAAGAAAAGAATCTATACCCTCTGCAGCTGGCAGAGAGAAAAGAGCAGCAGGTACCCATGGTATGAATTCCAGCTTGATCCAAGCAGGAAAACCACTCCTGCACCTCCTCAGACCTTCTCCTGGTATCACAGCAACTTCTGTCAGGTTTGGGGTTTCCGGCTGTGAGACCATTGCTGCCTCCTGTCAAATGAAGGTTGTCCCTTTGCTGGGGGACATCACACACATCATCTACACTGTCCTGACAGCTGTGGGCCTGGGAGGCAGCACTTGAGACCCTTCCCAAAGATGTCTTCAGTTTCTGGCTTTCCTGAAGCACAGAGGAGGGCTCACAGCTCTGTTTCTGCATGTGTCTGCTGCATTCACATTGCACTGCTGCTGACAGTGCTAGGATTCAGGGTTTTGGTGGTGCCAGGCAATGTTAGACCCCATGATCTTAAAGGTCTTCTGCAACTATGATGAATCCATGAATTTAATCTAGGTAGAGGAAGCAGTGCTGTGACAGCAATTTCACCAGGGTGAAGCCCTGCTACCCAGTTAAAACAGTCAGTTACTCTATCTGGTGTTGGCATCCTTGACTGGAAGCCTTGCAGAAAGGCTGCTCACATTTCCCCAGTGCCTGCCAAGGGTACAAAGCTTTCCTATTTCTGTGCAGGCAGTGGAAAGGGGATGAGAAGGAGAAAGGCAGAAAACAAATCTTGAAACTTGGGTTCACCACTGATCTCTGATGGAGGAGGAAAGCAGAGTGCTTCTCATGCCCTCATCAGCTTTAGCTCTGCTCATCTCTGAAGGCTTTTCAAGGCTCTCATGTCTCAGTGCTGCACACAGGGCAGGGAAGGGCTCTTGGCTGGAGTTAATGGTGTGAGAGGAGGTTGAATCTGTACTTAGAAAGCTGTGCCACAGCAAACAGCAACCTGAAGAATGTCTTATGAAATCTTACAAGCTGAGTGGATCTCTGAGGTCAAAATGTTCTTCAGACCTCCAGGAAAGGCACTGAAGAGGTCATGTTGGTGAGAAAGGCATCGTATTGCTTTGGCACCATCAGTGTCAGCAGAGGCTTACACTTGCCTACTTGATGCAACACCCTAAACAAGTCTAATGCTGACAAGCCTTTAAAGCTTGAGTAAGTTTTCCTATTTCCTCTGCTGATTCTTCCCAGCCCTGCTATACCGATCTGTTGAGTGTTCCCATGGAATCACAAATACCTTAGGGGAGAAGAGGGATAATGGAATCTCATCAGAGAAAGCCTTTGAGTATGCACAGGAAAGAGAGAGGGAGGATGTGGGACATCCTCTTCCATACTGTATGGAGGTTATTCCCTTCAGATTGGGAAGGGTAGGAAGGGCTCCTGTAAGTACCTTGGGAGCTTTGCTAGGGAAAAGCCAGGAAGCCACATGGATACCACCCTCAGACAGCAGCACAGGTGAGAATGTCCCCACCTGCTCTGTCCTGCTTTCAATCAGTAGGCACCCAGCAGGATGGGTGCTATCCTGTGGCTGGGTGCTGCTAGCCCCAATGGCCATCTGTCCAGAGACCTTCCCATGGGTGCCTGCATGTTGCATCATGAATGCTGACCCAAGCTCTGCCCAGCAGCAAGGGCTTGGAAAAAGCAATTCACATTCAGAGGCTCTACAATAGGCCAGAGGTCCTGTAACCCTGTGCCTGGCCTCTGGCAGCTTCCTTGGTCTTTTCAGCTCTCTCATGCCCTGTTGCTGGCCACAAGCACTGATACTGTAGGTGTGTTTATCAACATGCATGTAGGTCTGAGGTCTATGAAACACTAAATCCATGGTCCACATGCGGGCAGGCAACACCTGCTGAGTTATGCTCCGGCTGGACTTGCATTCTGGGTTTTCATAGTTAGCACCCTACGGAACGTTGGCCTTGGGTGGTGAGGAGAGCCCAGCAAGCATTTCTCATGTGGCTATCTGGGTGCTGCTAGAGGGTGCAAAATTAGACTGGCTTGGTAGCCTTTGTGCCAGTGTGGCTGGCAGCATGTCCTGTGCCTTCCACTCCCTGCAGGGCCGTGTGGAAGGAGCAGTGGTGTTTGCAGCAAGCNAGTATAGTTTTCTCTATTAAAATATTCCAATTAGCCTTAAACCAGCACAAGTAGGGCAGCCGCTTAGCTGCCGTGCTTGACTCTCCCATGCAGTTTGACAGGAGAACAGGAAGTCATCCAGGAGTAAGAAAGTGAGGATGTAAATGTGCCTCTTCTGTTCCTTGTCTAACAAGCTACTAGATGTGTCATTACTCCTGAGCTATAAATAACAGGTGGCCAGGCTGCTCTGCTTGGCTGGCTTGACTGGGTTTGTGTACTTGCAGCTGCTGCTTGGAGTTGCCTGTGTCTGGTTCTGACTGTCAGGTAACTGCAGCTTCCAAGTGCCTTCAGGTAGTGGGGCCTGCATGGCTCTGCAAATAACGATGTCAAGTTGTCAGAGACCACAGCCCTCAGACCTGCAGCACTGCCCTTTCTCAGCATGTTCATCTTTATCTGCTGTTATTAAATCTGTACAGATTTGGCATGTACTTCAGTTTGATGAAAACTTAAATTATAAATGAACTCATGCAGCTGGAAAGAAATCATTTCATCAAAGTGTCACAGTTGAGGTATTGAAATGACGGAATCTGAACGTCTCCCAGACAAGACCAGATCACAAAGAGCTGCTCAGAAGCCCTTGCAGCACATGCTAATGTGGAGAGCTTCTGTGGCTCAGCCTATCTTCAGCTGCTCTCTGCAGCTGCTGCTTTCTCTTGCCCTGGAATCCACACAGCTGGCTTTGAGTTCTCCTCTGGGACACACACACCCATCCGCAACATTTGCGCTCACCTCTATGTACCAGGGTGAGTTATTTACCTGAATTTGCTTTCTAACTCAAGATGAGAACTTACTGTGCTCTTCCCACTCCTTGCTAAATCTTGGCTCCTGTCTCATGTCTGCCTTGCTTTGGGAGGAGCAAGCTACACAGTGGGCAGCAAGCTTGCCTGTGGCAAGGCAGCAAAGCCTGCAACAGTGTGAAGGAACTCCCTGTTTTTTTCTGTCTATACAGAGAAGAGAGGAAGGGGGTGAGGGAAGCAGGCTGGGGTTAGTGGATTGAATTGCTGGTATTGAGTCCATTGATCACAGCTCATCACTCCCCCTCTCTGCTACAGAGCTAGGAAGCAATTTGGCTGCCTGCCATGTTTCAGTGGCAGCTCCCATCACTGATCTCTGCAACAGTTTGATTAACCAGGGGCCTGCACATCTGACTTGGCTGCCACTGTCACCCTCTGCATCACCAGGACAGATTTCTTGTCAGTGTCATGCTTGGTTTTTTGTAGAGGGAGCAAAGGGCAGGTGCCATAGGACTGAAGCTGTGGTCCCAGACCAGAGCAGTCTTCAGCAGACAGCAGCTCTGCTGTCAGGGTGGATTTTACCAGGTCTGGCCCTCAGTACGGTGCTGCTGCTACACTCACTGCCTGAAACTGGGAGTACCAGCCCAGCACCTGCACATGATGACCAGAGTGACACAGTGACAGCTGCACTTGGCCTGGCACCTTCTGCTCTCTTGGTCTCAGAGGCACTCAGCTGTTGATTGCACAAGGAGGCCACGTTAACCTATTCTGTCACAAGGGCAAAGCACGACAGGGCTCCAGCACACCTGAGTGTAGTTATACTGTCAGGTGGGAGAATGGTGGCCATTGCTGGAGGGGAGAATGGGGAAGAAACACGTGGATGGACAGATAGAGGGAGGGATGGAGGGAAGGATGGAGGGATCAATGGTCAGGCTGTTGCTTTATGCCAGTCTGGCAGTGTGTCCATTTGCAATCCTGCTTCTCCATTTCCCTCTCTGCTGGGTTCCACATCCTCACTGCCACCCCGCAGCAATTCAAATGCTGAAGGAACTTGTTCTCACCAGCCTCAGCACAGACTCCCAGGGAAAACACTGGGCACAGACAGTGCAAATCTGTCAGGTCTGGTGACACGTTTCTGAGCTGCTCTACAAGCTCTGCAGCTGCCTGGGGAGAGGCTGGTTTACACTGGACAGCGGCACGCAAAGGTCATGTTTTGTGTTTGGTGCACTGTGTATATCCCTGCACCTCTGAGCCAGGAGAAAGCCAACATGACTCTCAGTTTTGAGTCTCTTGGAAATGGATTGGGATGCTTCCCTCAGAACAGCAGCAGAACTGGAGAGAGGTGTCATGGCACAAGCACTTACAGAGAGCCTGGCATTTCCCAGCTTGTCCTTCTCTGCTAAAAGGCAATGCCAGAAATCCCTGACATTTATGCATTTATGGGTAGAAACAAAGGACTTATGCAAACAGAGATGCAGAAGTGACCAGGCAGACAACTGGGTGCCCATGCTGTGTCAGGTGGATGGTCTCTCCAACCTAGCACCCTGCCCTTGACAGCATCCATGGCTGAGGCGGTGAACACAAACTCTTCTTTGCTGCCTCAGTTCTCAAGCCTGGATTTACATGAATTGAAGAGAGAAGAAATTTCATTTCCTACACTTTATGACTCCTGCTGTAAAAAGGAAAAAAAAAAAAGAAAGTGGTTGATATTGCTTCATGTTTTTCATGAGGAAATACCTTACACAGCACAGCAGAAGGCAGCCCTGCCCCTGGAGATTCATACTGAGCTCATAGAGTAAGAAACAAATAACCTGTGAAGGAAGCCAGCTTGCTTAGCCACTCCATCCTCCAGCAGCCTGCAGCATGCTCTGTCTCTGTCACAGGCTGCAGCTCTGCTTGCCTTCATCTCTAGACTGTTTGGGGGCTTTTTCCTTTGCCAGTCAACAAGCCTTGCAAAGGAGCACTCCCTCTCTTCCCCAGCTTGTCGGCCTCTCTGAAATGAAGATGCTTTCACACAGGCTTTGATGATACAGCAGGAAGCAGTGTTTAAAGTATCTGTGTCACTCGCTGGGGTACTGCACCAGTACCACTCCATTCGGGGTTCCAAAATCTTTCCAGTGGAGCAACTGAGTGGTTTCTGTCAGTGGCACCGAGTACCCCATCAGTGCAAATCCCATCTGCCTCACTTAGCTTCAAAAATATTACTGCCAAGCTTCTGAGAGATTTTCTCTGTGTTTCAAACCTGTGGGCAGAGTGTTGAGCCATGGGGACACAACAGCTGTAGAGTTTGGGGTCTCAGTACAGCACCAGCAGCTCTGCATCCAGTGACATCACAAGTGTTAGAAACTGTGAACAGTTCTTATCCACAGCCAGAAAATCTCTGATTTGTGCTGACAGACCACTCCACATCATCATATGACTGGTGTGAGTGTAAGAGCATCACAGACTGGCTCAGGCTGGAAGGGACCTCAGAGTTCATCTGCTCCAACATTCCCACCATACCCAGGGACACCTCTCAGCTAGACTCAGCTGCTCAGGGCCTCATCCAGCCTGGCCTACAACACCCCCACCAAGGAGGCAGCCACAGCCTCCCTGGGCAGTCTGTGCCAAACTCTCACCCTCACACTCAACAACTTCTTCCTCAGCTCCAGTCTGACCCTGCTCTGCCTCAGCTCAAAACCATTCCCCCTTAGCCTGTCTGCAGACCCCCTCAGCCAAAGTCCCTCTGCAGCCTTCCTGCAGGATCCCTTCAGCTCTTGGCAGGCAGCTCTGAGGTCCCCCTGGAGCCTTCTCCTCTGCAGGCTGCACACCCCCAGCTCCCTCAGCCTGTGCTCACAGCAGAGCTGCTCCAGCCCTCGGAGCATCTTTGTAGCCTCCTCTGGCCTCACTCCAGCAGCTCTGTGTCCTTCTTCTGCTGAGGACAGCAGCACTGGAGGCAGGACTGGAGGTGAGGTCTGAGCAGAGCCACGGGGCAGAATCCCCTGTCTTGCCCTGCTGCCAACACTCCTCTGGCTGTAGCCTAGCACAAAGCTGCCTGCTGGGCTGCAGGAGGGCACTGCTGGCTCCTGGGGAGCTGCTCAGCACCCAACACCCCCAAGTCTGGATCCCTGCCCTCCATTAAGTCCAGTGCACCACACAGCTTGGTGTCATTGGCAAACTTGCTGAGGGTACACTTGATGCCACTGCCTAAGTCACCGTTACCCAGCACTGGAGGCAGTGGAAATCCCTGAGAACTCTTCTTGCCACCTTCACACTGAGGTGGATTTTCCCATCCTTGGTGTGATGTGTCCATAGGTTTACCCAGGTCAGTACTGGTAGTGTCATGCATTAGCCACTGACAGTGTGGGAGCTGCATGAGCTGTGCCATGGCAGTGTTCACCAGCCACTAGCAGAGCCATGATGATAACATGATGATAACATGATGATAACATGATGCCAGGCACTCCCAGAACTCTCGATCACCTACTCCGTGCCTGGCAAGTGCCACCACAGTTTCCACTGCACAACAGACCAGGAGTCATTACTCTTTGCCTCCTGCTTCCTATTAATGACCTGCAGAGTAGTGAGACTCAACCCTTCAGGAGAAGCAGCTGTTTTTAAAGAACTAACCACTCAGGACTAGGTATTTCCTCATGTTTATTTTGCAACTGTCTTTTTTCTAAAAGGTATTAAAATAGAAAATGTGTCCATCTGCTTCACCATACAAAGGAAATGCCATCAGTAATAAAATACTGGAAATATACCAAAGCACCAAAACATCCAAATATCCCATTGGCAGAGACTCTAAGAATAGATTTCTTGCAATTTTACAGTAAAGTGCAATTGAATCCACTCAGATGAAGGAATGGGCATTTTAATGGCATGGTCACCACTACCTTGAGGTTACAAATCACTTTGTAACCTTCCTCAGCCAGACAACAACTCATTTTGCAGGGAGCAAAGCACTGGAGTTGCATGCAGCTGACCACAACCTGAACGGCAGTTTCATAGCAAGCAGTGAGCAACAGATGCTGTCAGCTCATGAAGAAAACGAAACACTGAGAAGCAAAGGGAACAGAAATGAGATTACTGAAGAGTTAAGCAATAATTGCCTGTGGCCAAACCTTGTGTACGTTATTAAAGGCCAGAGGAGTGTGCACCAAAGTCTTCTGAAGCCTTGCCTATGACAAGGGAATTGTTGCAGTTACCAGACTGCTGCCTCAGGAGTCCACCTGTTTACTGGTGCTTTTTAACTTGCCCTTCTGGTTCCTAGGAATGATTGCTGCACCTGTGCTGCAAAGACACTGTGAGCAAAGACAGCAGACCAGTATGGCCTAAGGCCTGCTCAGTAATCTCATCTCTGGAAGACAGCAGACAAAACTAGATGATCCACTGCAGAGCCAATTTGTAGCAAAAATTAATCCCAGTAGAGAAACGATTGTAAATTTTTAGACCTCATTAGGAGTGAAAATTTCAGTGTATGAAAGATGCCATAAGCCTCCTTTGAAATGTCCATCACTTTAATGCACACATTTACAGTAGTGAGTACAAGGAACTCTCCTTAGCTTCACAGCACTTCCTCAGGTTTCTGAGATGGTAGACAGCACTCCCATGCTGCCGTCAGCCATAGCTAATCCTCCTGACTTCTGCTGCTGTAGTAAATTCCTTGTGAGTTTAAGCATATTGCACATCCCAGAAGTTGTTCATACACTGACTATTGAGCAGCCTTTCCAGGAACCAGCAACAGCTCATCACACCCCAACCATCACACTCCTTCTGCAACTTGACTGCAAGCTGCTCCCAACAAAGCTCCAAAGCACAGCAGGTAAAGCAGTGTCTGCTCATCACTACCTCATTAGTACCTTTGGAATCAGACAGGGCTATCTTCCTGGTCCCCACAGTTGTATGCTAGTTCGCAGGAAATATTTACAGGAACTTTGCATACAGCAAAAGCACAAAGAGAAAGAACTGAAACAATGAAAGCAAAGCAGTGAGCCTGAAGTACCAAACTTACCAACAACAAACATCTTCCTTTCTATGGGCATGTGTGTAATTAGGTACAAAATATAATTAATATCTGCCTGTACTAGAGAATCTCTGTAAATTTCCCTGCCTGAACAGGTTAACCTTTGGAATACACAAAGCTGACTGCTTGCACTTCTTTGAGTGCAATTCAGGGCATAGGGAGGAACAGGCTGAGAAGCAGTTAAATACTGTGTTTTAAGTGGTTGATTAGAGGGAAAAGACCTAAGCAGTTGTATGTTCTGTAGCATTTGGTTTCCTCCTCCCATCTGTTGAGTTGTACAGTGAAAATGCATCCTAGCTTTACCATCTTCCTCGTGCCCTGGTCCAGGTGTCACCCCTCAGCAGTTTCCCTTGCAGGTCACTCACTGCTTCATGTTTTGTTTCAGCAAGGCATGTCCTTGTTCTTGGTTTGGGCTCTCACACCTCACCTGTGCAGCTCCAGATTCCCAGCAGGGCACTGCAATCTCTCCCACTCTAACCAACCATGGCAGGCAGCACATCCAGTGCACAGCAGCTCTTTTTAGCTTCTCTGGACATAGGCCAGGTAGAAGCAGAAGGCAACAACAGTAACTGACAGCAACGACAGCACAAGTGACAGCTGCTGGAACCAGAGGCAGCGGTCAATCCGCTCCTGAAGTCTTCTGTTAATCTGCAGCAAATGAGTTAGCTGAAAAGAGAAATAGTTTCATTAAACCAGAGCCACTGCACATGAAGTACTTGCTGAGTTAGAGTTGCTCAGCCAATAAGCACAGGAAAAACAAGAACAACACAGACAGCAGAAGAAAGAGGAGAAACCTCAACATGTCTCTTGGCAATACCTCTCCTATCACCACACAATTCAGAACCCTGCTCCATTAAAGAGGCTTCAGCTCTTCAGTTATGCACAGACCACACTGCCCACAACAAACAGGTGACTTCTTCTCACCGGGAAGCAAGAGACACCAGTGGGCTCAGTGACATCCCAGACATGCAACATACACAGGAGGAATAAGCAAGCTGCACCCAGAGCAGTGTTTTATTAAACCACTGCTGCTCCACAAAGGGATCAAATCACAGCCATTGCTTTAGCTGCTTTCGACTGCTCAGCTCTGTAAATGGGCAAAGGTACAAAGTACCAGGGGGCTTTGATACGAATTCTTCTTATTTCTGCCACCTTTTATAACTGTGTTCAAACCCCAGCACTCTCACCTGCTCATGTAAATCTTCACTGGGTTTGGCTGGAATATTAGATGTGCTCTCTTTTAATGTCAGAGAAGAAGGCTTACTACCTTCAACCACGTGACACCTAAGCCTGTGAAAGAGGAAGAACAACAAGCACCAAGAATCATAAATTGGATGTAACACTGTAAGATTAATAGTAACCAGTCCATCTAATAGTTATTAGAGGCACTTTCTTATCTGTTCTGATTGATTCATGTTCCAAATGACTCCTGTGGTCAGTCTGAAAAGGCTCCCTCAAGACCACCAATTCCACTCTGACAGCTTTTGCTGCAGAACTACCTGCATGCTCAGTTAGTGCAGATCTCCATCATGTCAGACTCAGAACCCAGTGCATCCTCTGCCAGCCAGTCAAATGCCACCAGAGATGAAACAATTTATTGAACAACAAAAAAAATCTGAAGGTTTTCCTTCCACTCTAACCCTCAGCCACAGTATTTTTCATCATGTCTGCCTCTGCCACTTGAAAACACAGGAGCAGAATTTCCAGCTAGGGTTTAAGGTACTGGAATCTTCCATAAATTACAAACACAGCAGAAGCTCCTTTGCTATCACACAAGGCATTTATGTACCAGAATGGATTTATTTGCTAAAGAAATGGTTACATAGAAGCTGTGGCATCCTTCTGTTTTGCAAAGAGAAATGCAAAGACTTCTCCAGAGACAAAACAAAAAAGGGATCAACAGATGTAATAAAAATCTAGGCAGACTCCTCAGATCAGGTATTTGCACACAGGTACAAAAGACAATCCTATTCCCCACTACATTTAATCTAGGTGTAATAAAGAACCCAGGTCAGTTTTGTATCCAGCAGCAGTTTGTGCATGGCATGCCTGGCAAGTGATGAATTCCATCACTCTATCTCTGTTGTTTCAGGCTGAGTCTTAAAACTCTTCTGAAGGAAGCTTAAGGGCACTTACGTGGTGTAGATTTTGTTAGGGAAGTGCAGATATGCATCTGAAGTAAAGACAGAGCAAAACTCAGGCATCAGTTCTCAAGAGCAGTGTGGTCGGCAGAGCAAGGGAGGGGATTGTGCCCCTTTACTCTGCTCTCCTGAGACCCCACCTGGAGTATTGTGTGGAGTTCTGGAGACCCCCACATAAGGACATGGAACTGTTGGAGCCAGTCCAGAGGAGGCCACAAAGATGCTCAGAAGGCTGCAGCAGCTCTACTATGAGGACAGGCTGAGAGAGTTGGGGTTCTGCAGCCTGGAGAAGAGAAGGCTTTGAGGAGAACTTGGAGTGGCTTTCCAGGATCTGAAGGGGGCTGAGGAGGGACTATTGACAAGGGCTTGTAATGACAGGACAAGTAATGGATTTAAACTGGCAGAGGAGAGATTTAGACTACATGTTTGGAAGAAGTTCTTTCCACTAAGGGTGGTGAGACACTGGCACAGGTTGCTCAGGGAGTTTGTGGATGTTCCCTCTCTGGAGGTGTTCAAAATTAGATTGGATGAGGCCTTGAGTGACCTGTTCTAGTGAGAGGTGTCCCTGCCTATGGCGGGGGGTTGGAACTGGCTAAGCTTTGAGGTCCCTTCCAACCTAAACAATTCCATGATTCTAAATACCTTTTCCATGTTCGTTTTGGCCAAGGGAGGGTAAAGGCAGCTCCAACCCTCACCCCCCATGAAGAAAAACAAAGCAAAACAAACACAAACCCAACCAAACAAAACCCCAACTCAAGCCCAGGCCCAACTTAAACAGAAACACATCAAGTGATGCTTTTTTCAAGAGAAACCAGCACCTCACTGTTATGTTTCTGAGAGTTCTGGCTGAGAGAGAACCACAACAAACTCTTCTGAGGAAGGTGCAGTCAGACAGTGTGATGTGCACAGAGAAAACAGCAACAGGTGCATTTGAAAGTGCCTGGGAAAATGGATTTTCCTAGTGGAGTGGTTCACTGTTAAATATGGAAAGCACAGACAGGAACATCTTCTTGTTTTCCCTAACAGAAATGGAAGCAGTTCCCTATTGGATGTCTTCTTCCCTTGCCTGTTTCTCTTTGGAAAGCCCAGTGACACTGCTTTATTACAAAATAAAGTATTAAAAATCTACTATCCATATGTGCCATCACATCCATCCACTTCTATTGCACTTCACTTTTCATCAGCAGAGCATGTACAGAACACCAGGACATTTTCTGCACTAACACCACCTCTGACCAGTAAAAATGGAGACCTGAGGAATGTACCTCAGGCAGTAAGCACCCAGTTGGGTTTGGAGAATCCTTCCCTTATGCCATGCAAGTGCTACAAATCAGCTGGATGGCAATGAGTGAAGAAAGCTCTGCTCACCTATGTTCCACCACTTTGGTCCGAGGAACCTCTTTCCAAAACTGAGTCAGCTCTGGCACACCTGCTGCAGCAGACTGGTCCATTTCTGCTGCCATGATGAGGAAGCGATCCTGCAGAGAAGCTGCAAAGCCTGTCCTCAAGAAGCAAAAACAAGGCAGAAGTGACAATGCTGCAAAGTGCAGAGAAGGATGGGGGAACACAACTGCTCTAAACCAAGAGCTTGTTTGCTGCAGGCCATCAGACACTGTGACTAGAAATCAAAGCAATGGAGCTCACAACTCTGCCCAGTTTCCCAAAGTCCAGTTTCATTTGAACAGGGCTAGCTTCAAGCATGTTGCCAGTGATGCATTCCCAGGAAACTCACCTGTCCTTGAGACAGGGAACGGATCTATGCAGACACCCCCGCCTTGTATGGGGTATGAGTGAGACAGCTGCCACAGGGCGGGCTGCAGCCAGCAGCTGCTCGTGCACAGTGAATCGGCCTGGGCACTTTACTAAGCTTCTGAGAGCTTCCTGGGTTTTACCAGCAGCAGCCTATAAACCAGGCAGGATGCCCATGGTGTCAGTCTCACACACACAAGTTAGTATTAGAGCACCAGCCTGTGGGTAACCCTAGTGCAGACTTCCCAATGGCACACTAAGGTTTCCCTCACCACCGTGGAGAGAGACTACGATATCCAGCGATGTGCCGGGCTCACAGCTGCTGTTGCTGGGCTTCACTCTGTACTTCTCAGGAGCAGTTGTTCTCACCTACAAACAAGAATCACCAAGCAAGCAGAAGAGTAAAACACATGCACAAGGTGATTGTTTCATAACATCCCCCATTCTGTACCAACTGAAATCCCCAAAAGCTTAACTGTTAAACACATGGCAATACAGAGTCTGGGAAGCACTTCGTTCTGTAGGAGTAACCTGACACTAGCTTTGCAGTTTTTCCCTCTCAACCATTTCTCTCTTTACTGACACCAGCTGTTTTTCTCCCTTATATACACATCTAAAGAAGAGTCAGGACTATCAAATGGAGTACATTACAAGTTTTAATGTGAAAGCACAGAACTTTAGTTATTTGTGTGCAGAGAAGACAGAAGAGGTAGTGGAACAGCACATCAGGATGCAAGGCTGCTTCAGCGCTCCTGATGCAGCCATTGCTGCACGCATTCCTCAGACAGTGACCTCTGCAGCTGGAGCTGCACCATTCTGGAGCATTCCTAACTTGTCCCCAGCCAAAATTTCAGTGGAGAAAAGCTCTCAAAAGATGACTTTTGCATTCTCAAGCCTTTGTTTTTCAGCAGGTTTTAGGCTCTGCCTGAAGAACAAACCATCAGCACAGCTCTTCACCAGTCAGTGCTCTGAGGACTTGCACTACTAACTGTCCCCTTTGGAGTGAAACATAACAGGCACAAATCAAGCCAGAAGGTACCATCTTTAAGCTTCAACATCACAACAGGGTAACGAATTTAGACTGAAAACTGGGTTTCAAAGAACTTCTGCCTCCTTACCCAAACAAGTCACACTTTTGGTGATGCAAAACAGGCCACGCAAACCATACTCACCTTAAAAGCTACTACGTTTTTGGTGACATTGGTGAGAACAATCAGACATTTTTTCTCTCCAGTTTCCTTGGATCCAAAATGCAGCTCTTCTGCTGGGCTAACAAGAAATCAGAAAAAAGAACAGTTAGTTTCCTTGACTTGACTTTCCAGCACATCATAGAAAATACCTGACCATCCCTACAGGAAAACCACCTCTCAGCCCTATGACTACGGCCACAGGGTACAGGTTTTCATCCAAAAGCTGCTAGAACAAAATGCAGTTTGCAGGGAAGCTCAGGGTGGACTCATGACCACAAGTGGACCTGGCTGCCTCAGCTGACTCCTGCCTTGTCTTCTTCCATCTGGAAGAATATGAGCATCTGCAGCAGCAGCAGCACAGCCAACAGCATCTGCAGTCACCTCAGAACCACTGCCATCTCATAGCAGCATGGGTAGGGAAATTCTCACGTATGGTACCATTGAAGAGTTTAAGTGTGACAGCCAGGGTTCCACCTCACACCCCTGTACTCCAGGTGAGCGTAGGGAAGCAGGCAGACAGCTGCCAGTGGCACCCATCTCAGCCAGCACAGCTAAATTCACTTGTGTTTATGAGTCACTCTTCACACACTTCTGGGGACATGCACCAGAATGCTTATTATCGTCTTTAATATTCTTGTGCAATCAGAGGAGCCATGCAGAGAGTCTTTGAAACCACATCAAACCCCCAGCTCACTTTGGGACATTCACATGAGCACTCCCAGGCCAAAGGCAGGGCATGCTCACACACCAGGAGTTGAGAGGGACCTGCAGCACCAAATGCCAGGCTGCTGTCTCCCAGCAACAGTGCACACAGGACTGCACTCTTGGCACAAAGCCTTTCTCACAAAAGGTTGTGTTCTTCCCCACCTCCCTTTTTTAGATTGCTAATTTCACATTAGTTGGACCCCTTCCTCAAAGCACCTCCTTTCACAGTGCCAATCCTTTCTTCTCTCACTTGAAACCAACCAGCAAAGAAGCTGGTGCTGTAGGGCAAGCCTGACTGGTCATGCTGGAAATAGAGCCCAGTGGAGCGCGTGGGAGCACCTGTGTGTCACAAAGCATGAGGCTGGCCACAGGGCAATCCCCTTTATTTATCTGTTTAGAGGGGAAGAAGTGACTATGCTTGGTGAAGCAAGACATTGATGGGTTTCAAACAGATTCCTTGGGTATGTATTCACTTCTCTCAGGGCTTTCTTGGGTTCTCAAGCACTCACTAGCAGCAGGCACAGGAAGGGCTGCAGCTACAAAGCGCTTAGGTTACCTCAATGCTGCACTACAGCAGGGGCAAAATGAGCCACGCTCGAGAGAACAGCATCAACTAGCATCAAAGCCACATGAAGGACTCGGGAAAGGAACACTGCCACCAGAGACTGACCTTTCCTGTTCCATCATCAACTGTGGATAGTAAAAATCCCCAAACCCACAAGTACTGCCCCTAGGCCTGGGCTAGAGCCCACTACTGTAAGCTGGGCACCTATGAAACCAACCAGCTCCCCAGCATCAGGGCTGAGTGGTGGGCAGCTGCTGCAGGAGTTCTGTTTGAAATCAATACCTAAGCTTCTTCACTGTTACAGAAACACTTCTGTTACCCAGATGTGAGTGGGGTAACCCCTTCAGCTGCTTTTTGTCTCACCAAATAAACCCGCTCACCAAGCAGAAAGGCCACTGAAGACCAGTCTTTCACAGCAAGGGGCATGAGACAATACAGTGCTGAACTCACTCAGGAACACCAAGGATGAGCATGGCTACAAACACAAGAAACAGCAGAGCACAAGGACTCTGCTTTGGTCACTTGAGAACCAGACACTAAGCAGGAAGAGGGAAGGGGGGCTCTAAGGAGGCCTCCCTGAGTCCTGTGCAGCAGTAGTTATAGAGACACAGAAAGGCTGCCAGCTTCTGGCAGTTTCACCATGGCAGAGCTGCTGTGCCTCAAGTTCACAGCTGTGGTCAAGGCTGCTCTATTCACAGGGCACTGTTAGCATGAGGGAAGACACAAGCTAATGGTACTGGCAGCATTTCAGTCCCCAAGAAATGTGGCTGTGACTAGTTGCAAGGGCCATTATATGGCTTGTGTTGGAAGGGACCTTAAAGATCATCTCCTTCCAAGCCTGTAGCCCAATAAAGTTCAGGTTCCTGAGACAGGCTGCAGGGAACTAAACCTCATTCTACCTTCTGCAGAGTTGGAATGTTAATAAAGAGCCACAACAGCACAGTGTGCCAAGAGTTCACTAGAAATGCAGAACCCCCCCAAATCACAATCCAAAGGGCAAAGGACAAGAGACAGCAGTACTTTATTTTCCATGGCAGCATTAGCACTTCTGTATTTGACTGGAGCTGATTCTTTCCTGTCATCTACATGAACGCCAACACTTCACTCCAAGAACAGAAATGAAGGAAAAAAGGTCATGTGAGTGGGGTTTCTGATGTTGGAGTTTTTGTTTGGTTCTAGGTTTAGGTGTCTTGTGGTGGTGTTTTTTTTGAAGTGGAGATAAAAGCAGAGCTGCTTTTGTTACAGGGCTGGGAAGTTTCAAACAAACTCAGTTCTGCAGTCTCTATTTTTACCCTGCCATACAAGAAACTAAGGCTGCAGAGAGGAGGTTTTTGCAAAGGACTAGAAGCTAATTTTCATCTCAAAGCCAGGAAATTTCAACACATACAAGTTTTGATGCTACTAAGCAAGTCATTGTTCAAATCCATTCCAGAACCAATTCAGTACAGCACTTACAAAATCAGCTAAGGAATTACCTAGAAATTAGATATTTTCTTCATTCATCTAATAGCAAACTGGAAGTGAAAATAAAAGTTAACATCTAAATCAATTTCTGAACAAGCATCTTAACCTGAAAGGCAGTGAAGACAAAAAAATGCTCCTGGCTGCTTTTCTGCTTTAATGATACCAAGCAGATGAACTGCAAGATGTAAGCATCTTGAGCGACAAAACTCTTCTGAGCAGACAGGCCACTTGGAGCACTTCCCCACACAATTAATTGGACTCATTCATTGTTGAATTGGTGTAAACTACCAGTCTAGACATGCACACCATCTCCATTTAAAACAACTCAGCACAAAGCTTAGCAGCTGCATTGTTTTCAAGTCAATACGATGCCAAACAACTGCTCTTCGTGCAATAACTGCAGGTTTAATTTAATCCACTGACACTCTCGAAGTAGAAATGAAGCAGGAACTGCTTCTGCGACTTTAGGAAGTGTCCAGCTAGTTATCAGCAGAAAACCATGCCCATGGTGACAGCAGATTCACCAAGCACATGTAACCCCAAACCATGTCACTGAGCTTTGCAAAAGCATTCTTAAAAGGCTGTTTATAACTTGTTTTTCTGTAAGGCTGCTGCAAAAGGAGTTCACTTTGCAAATCGACTCGTTCAGCGTTCAAGTGTCTGTGGCATGGTAAAGAACACGGAAGGAAATGGCGATTACCTGATGTGTAACAGAGGTCCTTTAAAAGTGGTTAATGCTTTCTTGGCATTTTTTGGTTTGATCTCTGTTTTGTCAGTTTCCTCTGATTTGGTAATTTGCTCTACAGAATTCATCTGAGTAGAAATGATAGTTACAGTGATTAACTAGAAAGCAAGGTTACACCATACACAATCATGCAGCTACTTGAAACATATGGGAAGGCTTAACTCAATGTCTATGACAGACCAAGTTTAGTATCTGTTTGTGCCCTGAAGCTGCTTGAAGCCCACTGAACAGAATGATTTGCTGTACAAGTTACAGAATGTATTAAACATGCATGAAACAAAACTGGCATTTTCCTGATGCCTCAGCTAGTTATTTCTGACAGCTCCAGACATGCTAAGTTACGGAACTTCACATATTTAGGATCATAAAGCAGTGATGTTATTCTTCCCCCTACAAATCTTCTCAGTTAAAGCATATAGCCCACTACAATCACTGCCACGTGGAACAGAACAGAAGCAAACACGGTGACAGTTCCACATTTTATTGCATTGCAGAGCTGCTCACATATTTACTGCTTTTGGGTGGAACTCTGAAGGCTTGGAGAGCTTAAAGAAATAAAGTGGATTTAACTGGTGCATTCAAACTGCAGGTATCTTAGGTTCTGAGGTTTCTCTTCCTATTACACTAAGAAAATAGATGGTAGCAGCCCTGTATATTTGATTATGGAAAAGTGAAAGAATGCTGGAATTAAGTGCAAAATGTCAGGGGGAGGACACAGAAAACAAAGAACTAAAGACATCACAGCTCCAGATCAATTGGCAACAGTCTGCTTCGCCTTGCTTTTATTCCACTTAAACTGCATTGTCTTCATTTCTTCTCTGGAGTTTCTGTAAATGCGAAGATCAGGAATGCAAGGAGTACCAAATGTGACTTGAAAAGAGATTTGACAAATGGAACACCAAATGTGACTAGAGAAGGGGTTAGGAAAACAGACCAGAGAGCAGTTTGACATTTTCGCGATGATTACAGTTATGGTGAAAGAGTGGTGTGCAGCTATACTGCACTAATTATGTGCTGTGCTTTACAGAAACCTAACTAAAATTCCCAGTGACAATATGACATCAGCACATGCTGAAGGTAAAGGCACCTAAAGGACAGGCACTGATTCCCCAGGTTCCTCTCTGGGCTGAGAGGCACACACGTGTAAAATACATCTCATATATTCTTAGTGCTGACAGGAGTCTGCAGACAGAGCCTGAGGGTGCAATAAGTTAAGACGACAATCACAAATCACTTCACAGAATGGCTTAGGTGGGAAGGGACCTTAGAGATCATCTGCTCCAAGCTCCCCACCATGGGAGGCACTTGAGATCTGAGAGTTTGAAAGCTGGCCTTAGTAAAGCATATTTGAAGAGTTAGAGAGCTGTGTGACTACTTAGACACCTGTGCTCAAAGGAGGGTGGACTGGATGATCTCCAGAAGGCCCTTCCAACCCCTACCATTCTGATTCTGACAGTGTAAAGCACCAAATCAAACCCAATTAACTAGACTGGAGCAATCTACTCCGGTACCCAGAATTTTGCGGTCCAGTCAAGAGTTGTGCCATTGAATGTGTGACTTTGCAGACCCAGCTGTGTTCTGGGATCTTCTCTACTCTTTACAAGAGTGATGTCCCCACTGACAGTCAGTGCACATTCTGAAACACCACTGCATCTGGACTTGGCAGAACAATCCCCCTTGTATTGCTGGACAAATATCATTGCAGGAAGAGCAAACTGCAGTGATGGATGAGGGACAACTTTCCCCTGAGACTAAATGAAAACTTTTATTTGTAGAGATTTGACACTGAGAAAGTGTCTACATGAGAAAGCATCTGAGAAAACCAGATGTACTTTGGGAGGTACATCACCAGGTATCCAAGATTAAAAATACACCAACTAGGGAATTGTGATGTTGAAAACAGAAGACAGAAACCTTCTGAGTTCTATTGCACAGTTCATTCTATTCCAAAGATACTGAGCATTTGGTACACACTGCATTCAGAGGCACAAAACTGGTCTGGACAGATAAGGAAGAAGGCTCAAACTGCAAGCAGACTTTTCAGGCTTGCTGGGTTCTTTTGGCAAACTGCAGGGCAGAAAACAAAGGGTAAAAAGCAAACAAAGTAAATGTCAGGCCACAAAAAAAACAACTGTGCTTCCTGTGCCACTCTGGAACCATTCAGCTAAGTGTTGCTCAGCCTTCGGAGTTAGATACCTTTCTCTGGTTAGGATTTGGCTCTTCACTCAGCTCCCCAGGCTCCTTGGTGTCTGCCTCTATCTCTTCTTTACTCTCATGCTCATCTTCACTAGTGATGGGCCCATTCTCACATAGGGGCGTTTGAAAATCATCATCCACCAGTGGAGGATAACTGTACTTGAAGGAATCCTAAAACACAAGAGTTTGAGAGGAGCAGTTACTGGGGAGGATGAGAGGTACCTTCTCCAGCTTCTGGTGTGGTTGTGTTGGTATTGCTGCTGTGTATTGGGGTTTTTATAATGGCAATGCCATTAACTGTTTGTTGTTTCACAGCACTTGCATCTTCCATTGATCCACTCTGAAGGGGAGCCCCTGTGCAGTTTAATCTGCTGTGTGGACTCTGAACATATCCTGCAGCTCAGACCTCAGATTTTGGGAAGCCAAAACAAGCTCAATACCATATCCAAAAGGACCTGAGTGATGTAGAAGCAGCATATTTAAGTTCTTGATGCTAAATGTATCTTTTCTATTGGAAAAATAGTTTAAAACCCAAGTGTTTTTGCTAATTAGACGTTCTCTTAACATACTCAAAATATTTATCACATCTAGGGCTAGAAACAGTGTTGAAACAGGGTCCTTGTTCACGCTGCCTTTTAAAACACTTCTAAATACCCTATAAACTGAATTAGTCTATCAGATTCTCCAGTACACAAAGGAAAGAACAGTCTAGATTCCTGCCATGCCCACAGTCCCTAAATTATGCTACCAGCAGGGAGTTACAACTTCTGCTATTTGAGAGCTCTCGTTTTCTCAAAGAAAAATGTAAAAATGAAAGTCTTTAGCTGAGGTCATTCAAAGTACCACCAAACAAGACAGCACATTGCCTGCTAATCTGTGATCAAGGCCTAAGCCTCTCCTTGAGACTCAAGCAACAGCCACAGACTTGTACAAAGGTGAAACTGATGCACACTGGCTCAAGCAATGCCCTGAGGGTCTCCAAGACCAGTTGTGAGTATCAGCAACAGACCAGTTCACTGCTAGAAGACTCCGGACTGTCAGAAATACTGTAGCAGGCCTGCAGAACACTGACAGCCTCCATGTGCAGACAAGGCAGAGCCAGCTCACTCTTGGCCAAACTGATCAAACAGCTGTTCACTCTTTTACAGCATGAGATGATGGGGGGGTGACAGAGATGGTCACATTCACCTGTGCTGCTGAAGAGCTTCTGCAGCTGACCAGCATCTCATCACCATGGCAAGTCACAGTCCACCACTTTCAGTGGGTTTATCTAATGAAGGGTGAAAGCCTGAGGCAGATGCCCAAGGCAGATCCATCCAGTGCTTGGCACACCCATTCCACAGACTCATGCTTTTGCAGCAGGTGGAGAGGCTTTACACCACCAGATTTGGCACCTGCAGCAGAGGACTTCATCATGGCAGTGACACTGTCAGGCTGTGTGTGCACAGTGGCCATGAAAGCCCATGCAAAACACCCAGTGATGTCCTGACCTCAGGCTGCTGAGCTGTAGAAGGCAAGTCCAAGAAAACAAGCTCTGGGCTAGCAATTCAGACAGCATTGCGGTTGCACACATGGTTCAGGATCAGCACCAGTGGAGAGAGACTGGGCCTGCACCCACCTCTGGCAGAGCAAAACTGCAGCAGCTGAAACCCTTCTGCGTGTCCCTGTCCTGCAGTGCACGCACCCTCTGCGCACCAGCGGTGACGACAGATCTCCCTAGCTGCTCCAAAACAGCCCTGAGAATGTGACTGTTCTACCATCAACAGCCTGGGAAGGGTAGGATGTGGGATAGATCAGACTGGGAATCCAGGAAAGCAGTGATACTGTGACATTGCTTACTGCAGTGATCAGAGAGTGGGTTTGGAGCCCCTTACAAGCCTGCTACGAAGAGACCTCTGTATGCTGTGGACAAGAGCTCCAAGTCAGGTACAGGGTGTGTTGCTCCTCTTGGTTAGCAGGAGGGCAACAGCCACAGCCAACAGACACTGATGAGGCCTTGAGCAGAGCTCAGGTTTATATTCCAAAGTCCTGGAGCAATCCAAGTTCCTGATGTCCATCCTTAGTTTCAGCACTTTTGATGTTCTGCAGACACCTTCATCCACAAGTGGTCTAAAAATCAAGAAAGTAATTTTCTTCCCTTCCAGGTTTACCTTAATAGAAGGATTTTCTCACCAAGGAAAGTTTCAGATCCATCCCTGGAGTGACCCTGAGTCAGTGAAAACAAACCAAAGATAACTGAGCCAAGAGACTGAAGCTTGAAGGCTTCTGATGCAGACACAGGATAGTTCTTGATTAGGCAAAACAATCACTGGCTCCAAGATTAACATTATTAATTCTGTTTCCAAAAGGAATTTTTTTTTGTTCATTCTAAAACTAGTCTCTAACATGCCCCTTGGACACCTCAATCCCTCTGCACTTACACTCTCAGTAACTCCCAGCGTACCCAGCCAATAACCCCCTCCACCACCTGCTTACATCTGGCAAGCTCTGGCTCTTCCAAGATGCATCCTAGCTGGGGAACCAGAGGAAAGGTGGCAAAAGTCTGCTTATGGTGCTGAACTGAGCACAAAGGAAGTACATCTATGGTGTGCTCTTCGTCATACTTGCCATCAGCACAACACAGCTGATCTGTTCCTAAGTGTGTGGAACTCACACATGACAAAGAATCAGGAGGTTAAAAAAAAAAAAATCTCCAAACACTGGAGTGGAAAACGAAGGGAATTACCTTGTGCAGGTCAGACACTGCCTTTAAAAACCACACAGAGGCCTGACAACACCAGCACTAGAGAAGGCAGTTGCCTTCTACCTAGTTGCCTCCAGAGAAGCCAAAGCCAACCACACGAAGAACAGAACTTCTGAGAGCAGGTCAGAAGGTTCTGTCTTCTAGTCATGGAAAAACATTGCTTTGCTGTCAGAGATGACAAACCTGTTGGTGGTGTTCTCAAGCCAGTCTGTCCCTGTTCAACACGTTTATTTCTGTGGTTGCAAACAAAAAGGGCTTGGGTAACCTGCCTCCATGATTATGGAACTTGTTAATGCTCTTGGATGAGCAAGACGAAGACACTTTGGCCAACATCACTGACTGGCAGTAAGACCCTTCAGACTCCAGACAGGTGAAAGGGTAACTCTAAGATCATGTGCTCCACCAGCCCTGCAGGAGGATGTTCAAAGTCGTGAGCTCTTTCTTTATAGACACAGCTGTGAGATGGTCTGAAGAGCAGAGAGCAGGCACTCAGCTCTAAGGGGGAAGAAAAGAACTCTCCCCTCTATTTCAACAATAGGACACCACCATGGGAGCTAGGCCCAAACCCACTGCTAGATCCATTCAAATCCTTAAAGCCAATTCGAGCATCATTAGCCCTTCCTCAGTGCTTACTCCTGAACTTCAACTTGAACATGAGAAAGTTCTTACACAAGACTGGGGAGGCTGAGCAGCAGCTTTCCAGACGGAAAGGGGGTAGCTTTTACTCAAGAATCTTATGCGAAGACTCTTTTTTTAAGGCTACTACTTTTAGTCAAATACAAACCAAGGGTATCTTAGTGTTTTATGTTCCCCAAGAAAGTTTCATTATGTTCTGGCTACCAGAACTCCACTTTCAGTGCATATACAAAGGAACATGACCTGCTATTGCTGAAGCAGGGTCCTCCTTTTCTCTGTACTGTTTAACTCCAAAAACACTTCATGGAAGAAAAAAAACCAAAACATCAAACACAAAAGAACAAGTAAAGATGACTCCTCTACAGGGACCTTATTCCATTACCATAGATATCTACAAAAACGTAAAGAGAAACATCCTCTTGCTGCAAATTTCACCATGAAGATTGTGCAAACTGATTTCCTAGTTTTGCAAATGCTTGTGCAAATGTTTCTGCTCGTTTGCTCCTTGGACTGCACTAGAAGAGGATCCATGCAGCATACCCTTTGGAGCTCTCACATACTCCCAAGAAAAGAATCTTCTACAAATGTCTTAAAATGCAATCCCAGAGGCAAAGGCAAATATAATGCAATAGGATTGTCTTGTCTGAATCAGCTTTGGAGCAGAGGGCCATGAAGGTCATGTTCTATTCACAAATCAGCACAATCTCCAATTCATCAGCTGGGGCAGAGAAAAAGCTGAAGAAAAAATGATGTTTAAACCAGCTTGCCAGACCTTCAAAAAGAAAAAAAATAATCAAAGTCATTTCCAATGCAAGTAGAGAATTTATCCAATTCCATTGCCAAAGCCTGAGGTTATATGGAGAAAATTTCTGTAAATGTGCCAGATATCAAGCTCTCCAAGTTACCTTGTTTTACATTAATATGATTTAGAAATTACCACTAGCAGAACAGTTTCAAGAAGTTCCACATCCACCAAGCACCAACTCTCAGCCCCACAGGTGAAGTTACAAGGCCACGTCTCAGTTTCTCACAGAAGAGCTATGAAATATTCAGGTACTCACAGTTCCACCCATGTGCGGGGGCAGATACTCTCCACTGATGTACTCCTGGACATCATTCTTGTTGGTGAACTTCAGCATGCTGATTGCATCTGGGCCAAGCCAACCCTTCACGATTTTGAAAGCAGCTTGAGCAGAAACAAAAGGCACACATCAGTTGGATTTTGCAGTATGTGCAAGGAAAAGTATTCTCTAGAGAAAGTGTGTAAGGAACAGTCCTCTAGACATAAGCGCAGGGAGATGGGCTGCAGGGAAACAGCATCTTTGACTTCATGGAAGATAGCTTTGCCACCTAGGAATTCACCTCAGAGAGTCAAATCCAATTGCATCCTGCACCTGAGGGAAAGGTTAGGAGGACTCTTCTTGGCTGAATGTCCTGCTGCTTTGAGGGACATTTACTTAGATCTACAGAGCTGCAGACACCCTAGTTAGTGCAGTGATGGGAAAACGTGGATATACAGGAAAGATGGAGCCAGCATAAAGTGATGCATTCATATGCTCAAAATACAGGAACTGTGGTTTCTTCTGTACACTGGAAAGGTAATTCAGTAGCCACATCAGAACAGACAGAATGTGTGCATCCAGTGGCACCCATCTCTCAGAACTGCACATTCTGTTTTTAACAGACTGTTCAGGCCTCCAAAACTTTAAAAGGCAAGAGGATGAACAGGGACTCCATTCTGAGCAGGACCCTACGGACACAATGCTAGAAGGAAGACCAGAAAGCAGCCTACGATCTGACAGATTTACAGCTGCATGTCTAACAAACCCTGCCTAGCTACCCGCACTGAGTGGAGAAAAGGCTTCCTCCCCATGCCACTGAAAAAAGTCATTGTGATCTAAAAACACCCAAGGGGAACAACAAATCCAACAACTCACCGTTCATTATCCAGGGCATTTCAAAGATGACTATCTTTGCTGAAGAGACAAAGAAAAAGAAACCATCTGAATGCCAGGCTGTTTGAGAAGCAGCACAGCAACAACAGTTGCAAACAGTGGCTACTCAGTCAGAAACCTCCCTGCTTACTTCTGTATAAGGAACAACTACTGAATGCAAGAAAGTTTAACAATTCATCACCTCTTCCCAAGAGACAAACAGCAACTCTTTGCAAAGCTACACTTCCCCCAAGCTTTGTTTTAGCACAGAAATATGAAAAGTTGAAGCATCCCAAGATTTTTTGCTTAGATGTCATAAAGAGAGATAAATCAGCAGCATAAAGTTGTATTTGCCTTGAAGTTTGGTTATTTGACCAAAGTTTTGAGCTTTGATGAGCAAGCTGAACTTAACATGCAGAGTTTAAGTAGCTGCTGTACAGAATGTCAGTATTTGCAGACGCATTTTCACCTGAAGTCTAGAACTCATACAAGATGAGCTATCAAAAAACAGTGTTCAAGAACTAGCAGGCAAGTGTGTACACAAACATGCCTTACCCCTCTTCAGAGTAAACCACTGCTCCCTACAAACTTCTACAGGCTTTTATCTTTGTCCCCTGAAGACTCCTACTGGATACTAGCTGTCATGCAGGCATGCAAAGCTTCCACCCAAGTGACAAGGAAAAAAGCTGAAAGCAGGGCCAGTTCAGTTCCAGATGAACTTTGTTAGATTATTTCATGGAAAGAGAGCTGTTTTTTATGAATGTGGAGATTCTTTACAGGATGAAGCCGTGCTGACTTGCCAGCAGAAAGCCACTCCAAATCTGGAAGACCTCTGTGTTCTATGCAGCTACCACCGAAGCACATGCAAAAATGACCCAGTCTCCCTATCACCTGCAGCACTATGAAGTGTTCTCACCACATGGGTCTGCAGTGCTTAGGATGTGCCATGTGGTACTTACTGAGGAAGTTTGGATAGTAGTCTGTGAAGCAGTTGACAAAAAACCGAACAAAATCCAAGTCCTGCAACGAAAGCAGAGGTGACAAACAGCAGAGATCAGCACATCACAGACAGGCTCAGGGAGGCATTCAGTGAACAGCACAAGATGCACTCACTGGAAGTAGCTACGTAAAATTTTACACAGACTATAAACACCATCCAACCTCACTGCAATACTTTTCACCTCCTTAGATAGCTGACAACTATGATCAGGCTTTGGGTTCTGATCTAAGAAGTCAACAAATCATTATCACTGGGGGGAGTTAGGGATCTAAACTACTGCAGAGCACCAACAGGATTGAATCTGTACAGAAGAGAAACCTTTAGCAGCACAGAAGCTTGACAGATTCTTAACGCCTTGCAAGGCAAAAGTACTAAACACCCTGAACCTTACTGAAACTTGCCTTACTGAACCTTATGAAATTCCCCAGAACCTGGAAACTGCTTCTATCAGTAGATTTGATAACTAGAAACTAAGTGAAAGCTTGGTGCCTTCTGAGGCAGAACCCTTTATCTCATCTGACTGCTGCTTGTACTACTACCTGCAGTATCTCTGGCTTCATTACATCAACGGTGATCCATTTTCAAGCAATGCTTACAACTTCCTTGTAAGTACCAAGGATGGTGCTCTTGATTCCACTGCCTACCCCAAAGCAGCACTATCAGATAGTAGGAGGATGGACCCATTACTTAGGTCTGTAATTAGAAGTACGGATGCCAGCAGTCCATTCAATAACTGCAAGTATTCCAGCTACCTGAAGCAGTGCAACAGAGCACAAGCCAGCAGAACTCCCTTACTGGATGCCAGCAACAAAAGCTGACACAGGAGATAGCAAGGGGAAAAAAACCCACATTTGGCATGGTCTGGAAAAGAACTCAGAAACCCAGTCTCAGGAGAAAATTCATCAATTACTCTATATGGCTACAAGGAGCCATTAGAAAAATACTCTTGATATTCATTCCAGTTCTTGCTGAGATTGTATCTCTGGGGCTCTTAAAGTCTGCTTCAGTATATGCTCCATGATCCCCAAGCCAAGCTGCTTTTCCACAGCAATGAAATTACAAGCCTTACTTCTTGTTACATGGGACCACAGCTCAATCTGATCTCTAGGGGAATGGACAGCTCTCAAGGCACAGGTTAAGAGCACCAATCCTGTCTTGCTAAGCTGAATTACACCTTGGCTATCTCTCAAAAGATCTTTTCAAAAGCTTGTGGCTGGCCAGTTGCAGGGTCCTGATGCAATATTAACCATCTTGTCTGCAAAAGGTAGAAAGCAAGCTTTTTTTCTTGGTTTGTTTAAATGCATTCTTGCCATACCAACACAAAAAACAAAGAGCAAGATGCAAGTCTTAACCATTGCTGCAAGAGGAGCAGGACAGCATGGCATGTGGTAAAAAAAGTTTCACTACTCTGTAGAAGCCAGATTAGTTCTGCCCATGGACAACCTATAAGATTTTTAGTTATTAGAGTAACTCTATAAATAATGATGTCTATCTTACCATTTCAAACAGCCTAGATTCTGCTTCTGACAGTCGGTGCTAAAAATGTACTTTACTGAACCCAAGCAAAAAGAATGCATAACTCTGTATATTTTCAACTTTCCACATTAAAAATCACTCAAATAAAAGTAAAAAGTAAAAATGCAGGTGGTGAAACTGTTCTAGTTTTCTAAATAAGCAAATCTTAAGAGCTGCCTGTAGCAAATTCTGTATGCTTTCCTGACAAAGACATTAACAAGTAGCAAACCAGAGCAAAAGTAAGGGATAGCACAAGATGCAGTCACTCCTAAAAGATGCCCAAGTTTAAAAAAAAAAAAAAACAACAACAAAAAACCACCACACAATTTAACTTCACATTTTCAGAAGAGGACCTCAACCAATACTAAGCTGCAGTTTCATTCCATGCCATTAACCAGATACCTGCTACTGGTAGTACTGTCTCGCTCAAGACTTAACAGCAGCAAAACCTGTACGCAAGCTGATGCCCAGACTCACACCTACACTGGATCAGAAAGAGATCCCTCGATGTGGTGAACATAAGGCTTCACAGAGAGTGCACCTGGTGCACTTAGGACTAAGTAGCAATCAAATATTCACCATGAGAGCAGCTTTGGGAACAGATGTAAGACACACATAAATCCAACTAAGCAACAATCTTGAGGGTAAAGTGTGAGTTAAAAAATTTCTAGTCCAGATGATAGCATCCAGCCAGTGTACTGATGAGTGTTGAAAAGGGAGAATAAGCACTGTCCTCAAAAAAGAAAAAAAAAACAACCAAAAACCCTCCATCTCAAAGGAAGCAAAAGACAAGCACAACCCTCAACACACAGCTGACAGTTCTGCCTTCATCTGCAGTAGATTTGCAAACAACTCCAGAAGGAGCAGGCCGTAATTTTGGCCCTCACACAGGTGCTGACACATTCAACATGTGGATGGACAGCAGCCAAAAATCCCCATCTCAAGTTTGCTACAGTAAAAGACTTCTGTCATGCTGCAGTTCCATTGCTGTGTCCAAAGCACAGGTGAAATCCCACTCTTAATTCACTACAATTTGCAGATCTAACAGCAACCTTTGGAGCGATCACCACTTAAGAGAGATGACTGATCTGCACTGCTCCTCCTTCAGCTTGCAGACCCAAAGGACACCCAGAAACGCATCAGAACCTTTGTTAAAAGTCTGAATAAGAAGTTGGAGTCTCTTGCTTATTTAAGGTCAACTTTAGGGGAATCAGTTTTCAGCAAAGCTGGCAGGTTGGACAAGATATGTCTGACCAAGCATACGGCTGAGTCTGGGAGGCCTACAATTCAGAATTCCACATCTGCCCACATTCAGACCCTTCGTTTTCTCCTGTCTCTGCAAGGCAGTCAAAGGAAGCAGGTTTCTTTGCTACAGTAGTGTCAGCACTGCATTAACATGTTGGCAAAAGACAAGACAGGCTGGAGATACATTTGGCTAAGACGAGCACTAAGAGCAATGCCTCTTGATGAGCTGCTCTTTTGCATTCAACTGGCTTCTCTTCACAACAAAATTCAATGGGTGGAGAAAGATGCATGCAGGGACTTCAGAAGTGAACAACTGAAATATAGAAGGGACAGCAGGGAAGATAGGAAGACAAGACCAGGACTGTCAGCTGAAGATGCTGACATGTTAGCAAAGACAAAGATCTGAGCCACTACAACTACAGGTTCAATGCTTCACCATTACCCCATTTTTCCATCCTTTAATCTTCACTGATCTGTCCCGAAGAATAACAATGAAAATGGATCTGTTGAACTGGCAGCAACTGTACTCATGATAGAAATGGCTCAGCCTATTGCCTTTTAGGTCCTTAAAGACCAAGTTCTGTTACAGTCACTCATGACAAAGTGAGCTGGTGAGCACACCGGGCCTTTGGCTGAGCCTAACTCCAAGCCAGCTTTTAGTGGGTTACAGTTCAATACTAGTGACAGAGTTATGCAAACTGCTTGTGTCATGGGAAAAAGCTCCACACACCACTGATGTTAGCAACTGTTATTTAGCTGTTAAGGACTGCACAGACTCCCCTCTTTCTAGGGACACAGGTGTAATGCAGAAAGCAATCTGAAAAACACAATACTTACTATGTGACTGATCCCAGTTTCAGACATGTCAAATACCACTGTTAAGGGCTTTCCATGATCTCTCTTTGCATAATGTTCTAACCAAAAAGCTACCAGTTTCTTTTTCTCAAGTTGCTGTTTAGGATCTCTTATATGATGTTTCACTCTGAACCAAACTTGTGAAAAGAAAGAAAAAAAAAAAACACACAAAAGCTGAAAAAAAAAATCCAAACTAATAGAAAACATGTAAATAACTGTACAGGATTTACTGACATTCACACTTGAGCTGGTATTCTACTTTTGGACTGATTTTTGACCACTGAATACCCAAAAAAATCCCAAATGATTACCTTCCCAAATCTTCCTCTCTTGGCTCATATTTTTGTATCAGAATTTTTCAAAGATCAAAAATACAAAGAACAGCAGCACAGGAGAAAGAGGAAAAATACTTTCCATGCATTTAAGGACCACCTTTCATCTAGACTATCATCATTCCATACTTCTACATTATATCATGCGGTCCTGAGATAGGGTTTTATGTTCTGCATAGACTCTAAGTATTGGTATGCTAGGGAATTTGGATTTTTTTAGATGCTGAGCAATGGTATATAAATGAAAGCTATACACAAGCCCTTCTACAAGGAGGAACTGGTTGGACAAAGTTTTTCCATAGAAAGTAGAGGTGGTAAAAAATTCAAGGCAGCAACGTGAAGAGCAGCCTCCATGTTTGGTACCTCTACAGCACCAAGGTTAGACAAGTTCTGACAGCACTTGTATGGGCAGTCTAATGTTTCTCTCCCCAAACTTGGAAAGTCCTACAAGTCTTTTACTTCCACTGGAACTAGAAATGTTATGGCTCATGTGGAGAAACATGCTTTAAGAAGCACAGCATATCAGCTTGGAGCTGTTAAGTTCAGCATTTTAAAAGGACTGCTCTAGCCAAACACAGAACTCTTGTGAAGTAACCACTAATTCTGGAAGAGCTTCTTTATACTTTAAAAGGTCTATTTTACACAGCAAGGAAAATGGAGCATGTGGCCCAAAGCTGCTTCTCAAATCCTGACTAAGCAGGACCTCCTAGCTGTGATGCAATCTGAATGTGCATTACCACATTGGATACTCCAGCCTAGTTAGCACTCAGAAGGAGCATTTCAAGTATGGACAATTCAGACATTAGCTACGTTTACATTACAAGAAAGTGGAAATCACTCTTAAACTGGCTTACACATTCTTGTCCTGGAAGAATTCCAAACTTTCTCAGTGCAAGCACTGAGTAAAAGTCTCTTTTGCACTCCTTCCCCCTCAGTATCACCAGCCTGAACAGCTCAGCATAACCATATTCAGCTTTCTAAATGCTACAGACAAGTAACACCACCATGTACCCTTGAATACACTTACCTTGGAGGCCAATACCTCAGGACGCATAACAAAGTAGCATTTTTTCATACAGCACTGATACCTTAAAATGCTGAGAAAAGGGACAGCTTGACAAAACACAGGCATTGGAGAAAAGCAGGATTCTCTGAAGTGATGATTAAAAGAAGTATGTTGGTCTGTAAAGCAGTCATTTTTATAACAGACTGGAATACTACTGTATGTCTGCTATAAACTAGCCCTTGTAAAGCAAGGAAAAGCAAAAATACAGATTTTTTTTAGGTTTGTTTTTTTTTTTTTCCAAGGTTCAAGATCACTGCTTGGAAAGCCTCGTAAGTGATTTGTCTAAAAAGCCTCTTTCACCTCATAGGATTTAATCTTGATGAAAAAGTAAATGTGAGATGTTTGCACAGATTAATTTACAGAACATATTGACCATCTGATACACACAACACAGAAACATTCAGGCAATATTTACTGTTTCCTTATAGATTTTTTTTCTTTAATTACTAGAAGTTCATCACATAACTTGGGAGTTTGCTTTCCAACTGTTCTCAGCTGTCCACACTGTTACTGAGCATTTCAAAAGCATCAGAAAGTGAAAAACAAAAAAAAAACAATCCAAAAAGCCCAACAAACCCAAACCCAAGAGTACCACTGCAGAGCCCCTGCAAATCTCCACCCAAGAATGTGGGCTGCTAGAAAAGCAGCGTGAATACACTGCGGAAATGAATGTTTGCACCAGTCATGCATCAGCACAAAAACCAGACAGCAGCAAAGTGAAGCTGCATTATGATTAGGAAAAGATTATTGACCTTTGACAGCTGCCAAGCTCCCTTACTCCACTCCTCTGTTCCAGAGATACTCCCTTACCAGCTTCTCCTCGTGGTTAACAAAAGCAGTTGCTAATATGTCGCTATTTCTGTTTTTGATACATCTATTTTTCAGAATCGATGCTAAAATGCTGGAAACAAACAATGATGGCTGCAAATATGATGCTCTGTATAACTTACATAATTTATAGCCCTCCTTATCATATCCGTGCAGGAAGAGCGCGCCACTTTCAAACAACCATTTTGGAAGGGCAGATTCTGTCAAGTCTGCAAAGCCAAAGGAAAGATTATTTCAGTAAACATTAATAGTCACATTGTAAATTCATTAAGTGCCTAGAAATGCAGAGGTCTAGCGGCAAAGGAACATGTTTCCGCACACCACTTTGCAAGGCCTTTACTAAACTAATGCAACTATTGAGCTCTTTTGAAATCTTTACTGTTTCCTCTCATGCTTAGATAGGAATAACAATTATTTATTTATGTAAGAAGAAATGTTGCAAATGGGTTTTTTGGCTGATGTCTGCGGGCCCTCTTGCTCTACCCTTTAATTCAGATTGTGGAGTCCTGCAGATTGAGCTCGCTCTCTCCGTTCCAGCAAACCCACAGACAACACAAGAGATAGCTGGCTGTCTGCCTTCCTCTGAACCTTCCAATAGGCACATGAACAATATTGGTCAACACCAACAGAAGGCGTTTGTTGTTTAGGGTTTTAAAGGAGTAGAGAAGTTTCTTTCAGCTCTGTGGCACCTACAACACCTTTAAAGTGTGCTTAGTGAAACCGCACGTGGAATTCACTTGTAGGGCAACAAGCACCACCAAAACCATTACACACCGTAGCTTACCATTAACTGTGTATTCTTTCCTCCACCGAAAGCTTTCATCGATCATCTTCAAGGTGTCGTCTACGACATCGTGACGCCAAACCAAAAAGCTTTCAACCCATTGATCATCCTGCTGAAGCCTTTCCACATCTCTAGCATCGTATTTATCTGCTTTATCTAGCAAACAAAACAAGGGCTGTAAGAACACAGCATCTGCTAAGATAAGTGATCAAGTTCCAACAAGTATCTACTGGGTACACAGGACTCCTCTGGCAGCCTCAACCTTCAAAGCACAGCATGAGAAACTGATTAAAAACATTTATCTGCTCTGATGGTATGCAGGAGTACTACAAGATGACGCTCATCACAGAAATATTTTGTGATTCTTATTCAAGGAGAATATGAGAAAAGCAGCAAGCATGAGCAGGGCAGGTGTCACATTTCTAAACCCAAGATTCTCCAACTAACCCAAATTCCTATATAATGTATTAGTAATGCCGACAACTTATACAATGCTAATATACACAATATTAGTTAACTTACTATTATAATCTAGTCTATACCAGTGCATCTACACACTAATATTATCCTATAGATTACATATGATACAGATATGAGTATATAGTCTAAGAAT
Source organism: Ramphastos sulfuratus (assembly GCA_013399055.1). Taxonomy (NCBI): domain Eukaryota; kingdom Metazoa; phylum Chordata; class Aves; order Piciformes; family Ramphastidae; genus Ramphastos; species Ramphastos sulfuratus. The sequence continues at coordinate 80,063 of WBNM01022742.1, read as the reverse complement.
CCACGTTCTGCTGACTGCACTCCTTTTGTAGCAGGTCAGTGGCAGAACAGGTTAACGTGCTTTAGGAAGCACTTCCAAAGCTGCTGCTACTCCTTTTTTAATTTATCTTTTTTTTTAGGAAGGAAAATTTGTAACATACAAATGCCTAAATGGGCTTGTTTTTATTGTTGATATGCTTAAACTGAGCCTTTTTGAGAAATATGCATAACTGGAATGTAAATCAAGAGCCCGCAACAGAAAAAGGGCTTCTGAAAGCAACAAGCACTGATACACTACTGAACCCCCCAGAGAGATCTTAAATTATTCACTTAAATTTGTGATCAGCAAGAAAAAAAACCACAAAGCCTAGTTTGTGAATAGATGTAATTTTCAGCTACTTGAAAGACTCTTCCTTTGTCTGCAGCTATAACCTCAAAACCTTCAGGGCCATAATGATAAAAACAACTGCCAAGTGACTTAGAACTGTGACTGGCTGGTTGAGGGTTGAGTATGTGAGTCAAGGTACCTTAGCTCTGAGGAAGATGTGAAGACAGACAACACTAACCTCTGCCAGCACTTCTAGTTTTACTGGTCTGCATACAAAGACAGGACCTATGCCAGTTGCCAATGAGGCAACATAACTCTCAGAACATACCTGTTCTAAATGCCTCATCCACCAAAGGCTATTAGAGCTGAATGTGGAGAGATGCACGGGAGTTCAACTACTCAATCTATTTGGTCCCTTCATCAGGTTTCAAATTTGTCCCTCCTTTGGTACCATCCCACCATCCTACCACATTCCTTAGTCATGCCTGGAGTCAAATGCCACGTTCCTTAGTTTCCTACTTGCTTCTTTCTACCCAAAGCCTCCAACCCACTAAACATTCTTCAGTGAATAAGCCAAATAAAGTGGACTGGATGATCTTTGAGGTCTCTTCCAACCAGATGCATTCTGTGAATGCTCAGCACAAGACTGAAATGCTGTTTAATTTCTGTTGCTGCAGATAAAGCACAGATGGAACAGATTGCAGAGATCTGGGGTATTACATTTTGTAAAGCCTCAAATGCTCATTTGAAATTTGATTATTATTAGGGGTGTTTTCCTGAGACGTGGTAACTAGTTTCAAGTTAGAATCAGAAAAAGATGACATTGGAGAAGATTTCTGCAAGTCATCTAAGTCTTAGCTTCTGCTCACAGCAAGGTTAGCCTTCCAAGTTCAAGCAGACCACTAAGTACCTTTTCTAGTCAAGTTCTGACAGCTTGCAAGGGTAGAAGGGCACCTCAGCCTTTCCATGTATAACATGCACCAAAACCCAGACCTCCTTCAAAGATCCTGTCCTGTAGAGCACATCTGCAGCCAGCACTGGTTTCTCTTAGCCAAGGCACCCTAGCTGCTCTGTGCCAGGGATTAGTTAACATATCTGCTACTGAAGTCACCTACAGCTACTCACAGCCACAGCAAGCTGGGGCTTGGTAAGAGCAAAGATGTACCTTAGCATCAGTATCACAGGTCTCCAGTGCCTGAGCTTCTGGAATTCAACTTGGTTGCATTATCTTAAGCATTCACAAGCTCCCAGCCAAGACTGAGTGCATCTAATCAACCAGGCAAGTCTTTCTGAGGTCGGTCCCTATTTGCACAAGGCACTATGGCACTGTGACATTGAAGAGCAAACCCACACACCTAGGTGATGACTAAGAGGATAACGCCTGTTTCACACATCCTGAGGCTCTCCTTACTCTAGGATCTGTGTGAGAGCAGAACTGTCAGGGTGACACAATAGTGGATTTTAAATCATTTAAAAACTTGCACACAGCATTATGTGGAACATGCCTCAGAACGCCAAGTTTTTCCTAAAGTTTAAACTTGTATAATGAAACCAAAAACCAACCATCACAAACATCATAAACCTTCCCCACAACACAACCAAACATCAACGAAATAAGTATTTTAAGAAAATGAAAGAGAAATGGAAAACCAAACCATTTTAACCAACTTTTTAAACACCAATGAAAATCCAAGCTGCACTGAGAGACAGGGATAGTTAAAAAAAAAAGAAAATCTTTTTGCTCTCTTCAGCAGCTAAATGCTCAGCAGGATGACAAAAGCAATCAAAATTCACATACACACCACACCACAATAAGCTGGGACCAATTGCTCAAATCCTGCCTTCACAGGTACCTGCAGGATGACAACATTTTACTCATCTAAGAATGATGGAAGGGGAGTACCGATCACTCGATCTTACCCGATTTATCCAATTTTGCTATAAAACTAAAGTAACATTCCAAATGAAACTATGAACCCAGAAGAAGGGTGTTTTATCTCACCCAAAGCCGTGATATGAAATTGCTGGAGTCACTCCAATCATCCAGTCACTGAGAATGTCAATTCAGAGCAGAATTTTTTCAGATTTTTTGTATTTCTCAATTTTAGAAACATCTGGAAATTTGTTTTCAAACTAAGATGTGAAATAACCTGAATGTTAAATCACTCATGGAACACCTGACTGCAGTTAGTGGGTAATTAAACATTTCTGAAGTACAAACAGAATTGGTGGAAAAAGAGACCTTTGGGGGTCTCAACAATTTAAACACAGGCAAGCACAACAGTTAGAAGGCCAAAAAGGAATTAAGGGGTGCCCCTTAATGGAAACCCAGGCACATAGCATTACCTCAGACACCCTCCAAGCCTAGCCACTCTGGGTACCTGTAAATACAAACTCATAAGAAAAGTTAAGTGCCTGGTACTTCACACCTGCAGAACTGCCACTAAGATGCTGAGACACTGCTTAGTCACCCCCCACTTGAGGAGATGGGTATCTAAGTCTGTAACAAGCAGAATTTGATAAAGCATGTGGAACACATCCTGCTTGCCTCTAAAGTAATACAAAGAACAGCATTCACAGATGCTTTTGCTCAGAAAGACATAGAGAAAGCTGCAAATACATCCCAGAATAGCTCCACAGCCGGTTGGAGAGGCAAACCAGGCCACTGCAGGACTTTTCTGTTCAGCTGGTAAGTTGTGCAGAAGCTGAGCAAAGCCTCAGATCCAGAGAAGCCAGAGAAAGAACCTGCTCAGCAAATGTGATCTTTACCAGAGTATTCAAATCCAGTTCTAACGTATGCACAAGGGAGGAGGTGAGAACCGCAAGAAGTCAAAACCAGCTCTCCTCATTCCCTTCGCCAAAAGCCCTGCAGCAAAATTTCAGTGAGCAAAAAGATTGATCAGGTCTGAGAGTGAACCTGGAAGGTTTCAAAGTTCTTAATTTTATTTACTCTTATTTAAAAAAAATAGCTAAATATACTTTTATTTCCTCACTGAACATTTGGGGTCAAGGAAGAACACAGAGAAGACAGAAAACAATTGTTTCAACAGCAACTTGTTCCTATTCCTTGCCTCTCTATTTTCTTTAAGTTAGTTCTTTCTTTGATGCCATTTAATATTTGTCTCCAAGATAAGAAATTCACAGTGACACGACAATGTAATTGCTATGTTCTAACGAAAAAGCAGCCCTAAAAAGAACTCCATTCATGGAAAATTACATGAACACAAATTCTCTGCACCACTTTCAGTGGAAGAAATCATGAAACAATGTGATGCACAGGTTGTGACATATCTTCTCTCCTGTTTTTTAGTACCTGCTGCATTACCAGCAGAACAATGCTGCACTGCTGTGTTTCCTTCTGACGTTCATGCTCTGGGAAAAGTAACACATCTGAGAATATTGAACAAGAATATAGAAAAGAGACCCCAGGAATGAGAAACAGACAAAACAGCTAAGCTCCACACTACATTCATCCAGAGAAATACTGAATTCCCAGATTGCAAGGAAGAGTTCTTCCTGAAGGAAAGAATCATATCTAAACAATAAATGTTACAGAACAAGTCCAGCTCAAAGCCAAGCAGGGATGGCAACCACATACTTCTGAATAGAGGAAAGCCCCACACTCCACTGTACAAGAAACTGGGGAAAAGCAACTTAGCAATATAACTGCTGCCTGGAGCTGCTTCAGCCATGAAGACTCAGGTCTGCGATGGTCATAGTTCTGTGATAATCACTGCTCTGACCTTGGCTGGAAGGAGGAACTCATTTTAATTGGCTGTTGGTGCCTAACATTAAGCTCTGCACTAAAACCACTCGGGTATGTGCCTTCAGCTGCTGCATGAGGAAACTGGTAAGACTGAAAACAATTTAAAATCAGAAAACAGGGACAGGGATGAAGAACATCAAACTATTTTCACCCAATAAGGAGTTGTTTCAATAAACTCAAGCAGCAATAAACAAATGAAGTATGCCTTTCTCAAACTGTGATCAGTTTAAACATTCAGCAAAGCTGAAGGCTCCTGGTGACCAAAAGGACCACTTCCAATGGAAAGCTCAAGCACTACTGTCTCACAGTTCTCTATAAAGACATGGGGTTTATCCTGTCTGGTGTTTCCAGCAGTTCTCATTGTAACAGCCAACAACTGGAGAAAACAGACTTTTCACAGCATAAACACACAGGTATTCAAAACATGATTTAGGAGTGTTCTCCAATAACCACATCCATGTTATAAAGAATGTTTCCTGTGTCTAAAAGGTGACTTGCAATTAGCAAATAAAAAAACCCCAGGTTTTACTGCTGACTCAAAGAGCATCACGATGAAATTTAGCATTTGTAATTACAGGGGGAAATCTCCCTTGCAAAATCTTTTTATGAAAATGAAGCTTTGCCTAAAGGAGAAAGGTAGAGGATGTGAATGGGGAGAGGAATGGAATGCAGGCAATAAGGAATGGCAAATATGTAAAAGGAAGTGTGGAAAAGACTTGCTGAATAGAAAAAGATCTACCAAGATTTCATGATTTATAATTTCCACTGCAGTATTAAAATAGAAAGCAACAGCCCAGAAATAAAGGCTAATTTTAGAAATCCGCTGAAGAATACAAATGTACTGAAGACTATTTGCTAGAAAACATTGTTAGTACCAGCCAGTCCTAGAAAAAGAACCTTTTGTTTTCATTGTTCTGGTCACCACACAACCATTTACATCAACTCTCACAAAGAGTCCAAACAAACAAAGCAGAAATGAGCCCAGAACAGCCAAAATGTGGAGTCTGTCCACCTGCCACATCAGAAAGCATTTGCTAGTCTACTGTACTAACAGGACCTTTTCAGCATTAGAAAGATGCTTTTAACTGCTAGGGATAAACATTCCTCACAAGAGCTGTAGTTCAAATACAACTAAAATACTGACTGAAAACACCAGCAGCAGAGCTCAGGTCACAAAGCAGTGCTGTGTAGGTAAGCAGCAGCCAGACCTTCCTTCAACAACTCCTCAATGGCCACATTTTCTGGACAAGCTCAGTAAGGAAGTTCTTGTGAAGCTTTGGGGCAATAAGTCACTAAGGTTCTGTGACAGTGCTGTCTGGAAACTCACCAAAGCCATTCTTTGGTCACACCAATGAAACAATGATGTGCTTCAGAACACAGATTTTTGGTGCTTTACAACTGCTCTACAAAACTTTTCCTAACATCCTACCCTGACAACTGCCAAGACTGCAGCATGTGATTTGGTTATTAACTTTGCTGTGAAATATTCCAATGTGGCTTGGCTATGGCAGTTTAATATTATTTTCTGAGCCAGTTCTGTATTTCTGTATAGTCTATTCTAATCTGAAGCACTGTGTACTGACAATAAATAATTTCAACCAAAAATCATGATTTCAGAGCCCTTGTAAGTTTTCATTTAACAAGAATAAACATTTCTGCACAACCATCACAGCATTTCTGACCACTGCCAATTCTTCCCACGTGAGGGGATGGGGTGAGGGAGGACAGCAATCAGTACCTGTGACTTCTTTCATATGGAAGAGTCACTTCGTAACACACACCAAGGTTAAAGAATAATCTCCGTTTTCCTCAAAGGGAAAACGGTGGTAGCTGCAACCTCCAAACTCAAACCACCTGAAAGCTTCTGTCAAATATTAACACTTGCAACCCACTTGTAAATGGAATTAGGCTCACCCTTGTCGAGGCCTACAACTATGTCCACACTATAGACTCCCACAGAAAGCATCAGTTTCTCAGTGTTTTGACGCTGGCCTTAATTTTGAAAGCAGGCTGAAACTGCTGGCTGTGAAGCATCATTCCTACTTCCACACACAAAAATCACATGGCACTCCATACACCTCCCTTCCTTTTAAAACATACACAGGAAAAGGCTGAAGGACCACAACAGAACTGAAAGCTTGGGGGTTTCACACTTGAACAGGGCATGACAACATTAATTTGCTCTTGGCATTCCTAAATTCGAGGGAGAGACTTAAGAATGTAAACTCAAAAGAACCCCAACCCTAATCCTATTTTCTAAGAGCCCTAAAGCATGACCCAAAAATGGGTTTACTGAGAGCATGTGTATGAAATACCGTAGCTAGGATTACAGCTTACCTTAGAGCAGCGTTCAATTAATTTAATGGCTGGAACACCCAGCCCAACAGAGGCTTCACTACAATTAGAAAAACCTGTGGAATTCCAAGATTGCAGGTGATGGCTCAATTGCAAAGCTAAGACTCCCTTTTTGGCAGCAATTGTTCCAAAGCAGCTCTAGGCTTTCCAAGGTAATTTTTTTATGAGTGTGATTCTGAGATAATAGAATACAAAGCACAATAAATCATCATAGGGAAATACAGATATTAACTGAAAATGTTAGCAGCCAAAAGAATTCATAATTTAACACTGATCTGCCACTCGCCGCAGTGTGAGCCTTAAGGCTGTCAAAGGCATCTTTATTTGCACAGAAACACCAAATAATGAAACAAGCTCCCTGTTCCACAAGGCACTGTTCTAATAAGTCTGCCATAAACACAGGTCACTGCTGACCAAGGCCAAGAAAGTTTCCCTTAAGAAGGTCAGCAGACTAATCACGCGAAACGAAGTTGACTAAGACTCAGGTTCAGGTGAGAGTTGCTAGAACCAGTCACAGAGAAGCCATGGAAGCATGCAGCCCTTCAGTAAAATGGGTACAGGGAACCTCCATGATTCTGATCAGGAACATCAGGGTAAGGTGTGTGTGCATCCAGGATTAAAGCTTCTATTAGAGGACATGCAGGTGACTCAAAACTACTGGGCTCTTACTACATTTTCATTTAAAATAAGACAGAAGCATGTTTTTAATAGAAAGTCTTTAGTCATAACAAAATGGACTGCTTGTTGCAGTTATTAGCATAGTGCATTACTATATATTCATAAGCGATGCAAATCAATCTTGAAATGAAATGAAGCTCCTCCAGGTTTACCTTGGTAATTCCCCTTGCCCTAGGCATCCCCAGCATCTCCTGGCCTCCACTGACAAATTTAAAAACATCTGCACTTAATAATGGAGTTGAACACAGTGCTTCAGTTAAGGCCGACATGAATTTGAAATGCAAGTTACTCTAGAAAAGCAGATGACAAACTGGTTGAGGTCAGAATTCATCTTTTCTCACCCCCCTGTACTTTACATGGACAGCACACCAAGCACAGGTGTCCCAGACCCCACACTAGAGCCAACCGAACACAACCACGAGTCAAAAGCACCCAGACCTTTGCCCCGACGTCCCTTGTTGCCCAAGACACCAACCCAGAAGAGAGCACCAAAAGCCAACAGAGAAAACCTCCTGTTTTGTGCACCATACCCAGCCCGCAGCTTCAGTCGCCTGAAGAAGAGGCAAGAACAGGCGCTCACCCAGGGAAGCGAGGACACAGTGAAGCTCACAGGACAAATGCTGCACCGGGCAAGCCCCGGTGACCGCATACCACCTCGCCAGACCCATCGTTCCCAGCCCACTCGCCCCAGCTCCACCGCCCAAGCGCTCACCTGGTAGATACTCCGCCTCGAAACGCCGCCTGGTCTCGCTTATCAGCGCGGCCTTGTCCTGTCGCTGCTGAGGGAAAAACAAGAAACAGGAAGAACGTGATAGGAAGGGAAAAGCCGGGGCCCGAGACAGTCCCAGCCCCTCACCTGCCTGGCGGGCCGGGCCATCTCCACCGCCTGACTCCCGGGCATAAGCCCTTGGAGGTATGGGCAGCCCAGCAGGCGGGCAGCAGCAGGATAAGCGCTCACCTCAGCCATGGTCCAGCGGAGCCACCCGGCCTCCGCTGCAGCAGCCCGGAATGGGGAAGGACGCGGCACGTGACGGCCGCCAAGCCCCACGCCGCAAGTCACGCGGTGTCGGCGCAGCCAATGGCTGTGGGGCGTTGCCGCGCGGCTCCTCCCGGCATGCTCCCTGCGGCGGGAAGTTCGCCGCGGGCGGCAGTTTCGGTCGCTTCCTGCCTGTCCTGGAGCTGGGGTTCAGGCGGCTCCGGGAGCTGGGTAAGGCCTTGCTGGTGCTGAGTCTGCACTTGCTGATTTTCTCTTAGTCGGCGGGTCCCGTAAGAGCTTTTGTGGCTATTGCCAGGCTAAGCCAGGAGAGCGTTAATGACTGTCAAAGCTTGTCAGCGGTGTTTGGGGTGGAAGCTGAGCTGGGGCCTGCTGCCGCCTGAGACCCACTTTTAGAACCGTGGGAGTCGTTCGGTGCGACTAAACCCGGCCGAGGGTGTGAGGGGCGCGGTGGGGTGGCTGAGCCAGGCGGGGGTCGTCGCTGCTTACCCCGGAAGCTGAGTGAAAGCTGAGTGAAAGTTGAGGCAGCCACGGCTCATGCTGCGTCCCTGGAGGTTTGTCTGGGGGCGGAAAGGAGCTTACTTGGCGACAAAATAAGCTCTTCTTCAGAGGACTTTCTTCTTAAAGAGACTGTAAATTTAACCAAGAATAAATGAGCCAAGAGTTTTTATTAAGAAAGCCTGCAGCTGAGTGGAGGCTCTTAAATTTAAGAATTCAAAGCACCGTTGCCTCCCAGTCCATCCAGTATGTTTGTGGAGCTGATGATACCTTCAGTGCAATCACACAGACTGTGTATAGTTTGGTTTCTTTCAGCTTATATTATGTCCTGTAGCAGTTGATCAGGAGCTAATCTGTGCCTTGGTAAATAAATGGCTCAAATACAACTCTGCAGTGCAGTGTTTCTGTTACTTACATCTCTCCGTACAAAATCTTCTAACTTCAGTGTATTCTGCGAGGTAAAGCACATACAGGCCTTGTATTCTCAAACAAGCCTATGTATGGTTTGCAATGTAGATTTTTTTCTTACTCTTAGGGATAAATTCTGTCAGCTAGTCCCAAAGTTATTTACTTTTTTTTGGATTTCACTTTTGTAGGTGCAAAACATCCATATAGGTTAAAATGTTTGCAGAGAAGTAGTGTTAACAAGAACAGAGATGCATCCAGTTCTGTTGCAGAAGAACCTATGTAAAGATAAGGAAAGGAAAGATGGTGCCGAGTGAGCAAGAACAGTTCTTGTCCTACAATGGCGAAGTCCTCATATTTCAGCTGTCACAATCAAAACATGTGGAGGGAGCAGCTGATAAAACAGTGGATTTATGTGTCAGAAGAATGACCTTCAACAGAGACACTAAGCTGTTTGTTCAGAAGTCTTCTGGAGTATTCAGTGTGCGTGGCAGTCCCTTAAAAATGGAAATAATTTGTTGTAGCTGCACAACAGATTCCAGAACTGGGATTATCCTTCCCTGCGTTTTGATGAAAAAGAAAAAAAGGAACAATATTGTTAAATACCTTTTGCTGTTACTTCACAGCTCAAATCAGTTTGAGCAGTCTTTTCAGTTTAAATTGGATTATGAGCTGAAAGAAGACATCAGGCTGTTTGCTGGCCCTTCAGTCTTGTGGAGGCATGCCAACAAGCTGTTCTACATCTCTTCCAGCACCTGCACAGTTCTCAGTGCTCCTGTTCAACTTTCTTCTGTTGTGTGGACAGGTGAAATCAAGGATGAAGGTCCTGTCGTCTTAGGGATAAGAACTGCTTGCCTCACAGAGAGTGAAGCTGAGACTGAGTTTTCCACTTCAGACCAAGCCATCTGGGGTAGTGAGTTGTTTGGCTATGCAGTCAAAGCACAGAAGATGCTACCTGGCACATGCTTTATGCCTCATGCTTATGGCAGGGTGGTGTCCTCTATCTGTGTCTGCAAGAGTGAATTGCTGAGAAAACAGCTTCAGACATCACTTGTGGCCGTAACTCACAAGAATCAGCTGATCTGGTTCCAGGGTGGTCTGCCCAGAGGCATTTGTGAGCTTCCTTATGAGGAACCATACTCAGTAAATACAGCTGTAACCAGCAGCAATGATTTGCTGTTTGTTGTGTCTTTTGCCTCTGGAAATGTTTGTGTTGTGCAGAGGAGAGGCAACTTGCAGGTATTTGTGACTTTAATCAGCTCCCTTACACTGCTATAGCTTTGAGTTGTCTATATTTGCTGTGTGGAAGTTTCTGCAGCTGAGAAGAGGCAGGGTTAGTTTTGTTTGTTATTGTTTCTTCTGTAAAAATAACCTCTCTGAAGTATGAGATTGTTTTGCTTTCTTTTATTGAAAATAAAGCTTGGATTCTGTTATTTACTAGCTCATCAAAACCTTCCATAGTCAGGAGAGATAAAGATAACTTCTAGAGTTTATTGTACTCTGTCAAGAAGACTTGTGGAACCCAGGAAAGTTTCTCCTCTTTGGTTGGCAGCATTATTGTACAAATTTGTCTTTGTCTGCCCAACAGATTTTAGTGCAATACAACAATGATATTTCTGAGTGTCAAAGGTGTAATGCCTTTAGGTATTCTGCAAGTAATATTGGTTGACTAAGTGTCAATCCAAGAGAATCCAGCTCTTTGTCTCTTTAAGCACCCAAATAAGTTGCCATCTTGTCTGCCACCTGGACTGTGCAATGCAATCTTTACAGAGAGGTGGCTGTTTCCTGCCAGAGATAAGAAAGGCTTTAGGTGATGAAATAAGAGTGAGAGCCTGAGCTGGCTTCTAATACTGCATTGTACACACTTGGAGAGGCTGCTTCTGCACAGAAAGCAAACTTCACTAATACCGCATCTCATACATCTGTATTTGTTTAAACCTCTCTGCTGTAGGTGGCTTCCAAGTGGCAAAAAGTGAAGTCTGTTCTGGTGGATGATTTCATCGGCTCTGGAAGTGAGCAGCTGTTACTGCTCTTCAAAGATGATTCCAATACAGATGTGCTAAGTACATTCACAATAACAGATCTTGGAGCAGTCAGCTATGCAGTAAGTTCAGCCTGCCTTTTCTCAGCTACTTGGTGTGTGCTTACTGCATTAAGAACTCATCACAGTGTTGGTGCAAAGTGAAGTCAGATGTCTGCTGTGAAATGCCCTGAAGTCTGAATACAATCACAAATTATCTGAAACTATCCTGCTTCCTTGGTACCATCAATATGCTTTTGGGAAATTAAGTGCAGCTGAAAATGCTTCACATGTAACAGGTTTGCTACAGTGCTTACCTTTTGGCTAAGAACTCTTAATGAAAGCCATAGAGATTGTTACTTAGCATAATTGAGCCTTGCCATTAGGTATCATCAATCTAATTGCCTCCATAGGATTTTTCCTTTCAAAAGCATGCTGTAATTCTGCTGAATTTCTGTGTTTCCCCCCCATAGCCTGTAATAGCCTGTACCTTACTTTCAGCCTTTTAATTAATTCAGTGGTTTGGTTTGGTTTTTCAGAGTGGTAATAATCATAAACATAATGTTCCTGCTGCAGAAGGATTGCAGGAGAACGAGTTGCTTACTGTCCAAGCCCTTGAGACAAGATTACAGGTTCGTGCTCAATAGTTGTGCCTCCATCTTTTCTCCAAAATACTTTTTTGTGTCATTACATGCTCTAAAAGATGAGTTTTGTTGGAGACGTGGTTCAGGGAGAAGACAACTAAGGGTCCATTGTTGAACCAGTGGTACTCTGTGTTTGAGTACTCTCAGCTGTTACAAATTAGTTGGCTAATTGCAAGGGTCTAATTTAATTTTAATTAAACCTTGGAGATAATGCTGAGGCCATCCCATCAAAGCTTAGTAACAGTCATTTGACTAGTGGATACTTAAATACCGGATTAATAAAATCAGTGCTTGCTCCTCATGACCTATTTTGAGTTGTGGCTTATTCTGAAAATAATGAGCATCATGGTCTGATTCTTTGCCTGTGGGCTTCAGTCAAAGTTGGCTTTTACTTATGCCCAAATTAGTGGCTGTTGTTTCACTACCTGGTGATGCCTCTTCCTGTTGCTAACAGCTAAAATGAAGCTAACCTGCAGCTTTCTTTTAGTTAGCATTATTTATAAAACCAGCTGGGGTGCTTGCCTGAGTCCCAGTAATCAATGGCAGTGCATTATTGCTTCTCTTTCTGCCTGTCTCCCTGATAGTAAACACCCAGCACGCTCCACTCTCCAGGACATTCTTTGCAGTATTGTGCCTTGACCTATACCAAATGGGTAACAACTAATAAAATAAGATTATTTTAATTTTTAAAAAAGGCTTTAGGAACTAGCATAAATCTGATTGCATCGGTGATGTGAGGCTCTTCCTGGCTTGCTATGAGTGCTCTTAGTCTGAGGTAGGAGGTAATTATTGTCATTTGAGAGTTGATGAGAGCTTGAAAAGGATATTGTGGCACTTTTATCTCCAGCCTCTAAAAGTGAAGGAAATTTACTGGCAAAAGTTTAGTACTGGAATAAAAGGATGCCTGTGGCCTATTAGGAAAAGACTTTTCTAGTTATAATTACAGCAAAGCTGTCTAAAGACATACTTTTTCCAAACCAGATAAGCTGCTGTTTGGAGAACACTGGACAGTACTTTTGTTTTTGACTTCCTGGAAGGCAGAGGAAGTAGAAGTGGGATTCATTTTGAGGAGGTCTGTTTCAGCCCTCCACTTTTCCATTTTTCTTTTCAGCCTTGGAGGCCTGTTGCCTTTCACATGCAGAAGTGCCAGCTTCCTTCCAAATGCCTTTATTTCTTCTTTTGGGCAGCCACCTATTTTCTAACTGGTTTCTTTGCTTCTGCATTCATTCTCTACTTATTACAGTATTCTGCAAAACAGAAAGTAGTTCCAGTCTTTCTCATTCGCTGCTGCTTCCACTGTCACAATAAAGGCTGCCCACCCTGCCCTTGATGGCTCTGTGTTCTATGTACCTTTGTTCTTACAAGGCACTAACTGGCTTCCAGCTGCACAGCTCTGGGAATCCATGCTAGGAGCAAATGAACAGTCTGTGTGACACATTCTGTTGTTGCAAACCAGCCACTGGCTGGACATCTTGTGTGTCATCTGCTGATGAAGTTTTATAGACACAGAATCCTTCTTCATAAAACCTGTTTCTTTAAGTTACTGGGAGATCTTTTTGAGCTCTAATTTGCATAGCCACTTGGCAGCACAAGCACTATAAGCAAGTGTATTTTATTTGTATTTCCTGTATCTCTTTTTAACTTTACTTTCTTGTTGGGATCTCTGTTGTTCTGTTTTCCCCTGATCAGTGAAGCACTCTCCCTGGGTTTTGAATTCTGGTGTATAGATGAATGACAAGGGTGATGATTTTGATGCAGGATTGCATGCATACTGCTTAGCTTGGGGCTTTCCAAAGGTTATTTGTTTAGCATTGGAGCAGTGCCTCTTGACGTGGATCATTAAAGTTAAGGTCTTTAAGGAACATTTAATCAAATTACTTTTTGACAGTCTCCATGGAGTCTTGTCTTTTAGGGTGAAATGAAACAGCAGGCGCAGCCCTATTTCAGACTTGATTGCCTCCCCCTCATTTCACATCTGCGTAGCAGCCTTATAGCCATGTGAGAGCTTGGGCAATGCTGACTTAGAGGGGACAGTCTCAAACTGCACCAGGGCAGGTTTAAGCTGGACATTAGGAAGAAATTCTTCACAAAAACAGTGACTGCCCATTGGAATGGGCTGCCTGGGGAGGTGGTGGGGTCACCATCCCTGGAAGTGTTTAAGAGGAGGCTGGATGAGGGACTTAGTGCCATGAGTTAGTTAATTAGAAGGGTTAGGTGATAGGTTGGACTTGGTGATCCTAGAGGGCTTTTTCCAACCTGGTTAATTCTGTGATTCTGTGACTTACAATCCAGTGCATGTGAGAAGGCTATGTTGGAGTTGTACACAGCAATACATAGAAGTCGTGTTTGCAGGTAGTGAAATTGAAAAAAAAAAAAGTCTCAGTCTGTGCATTTTTTAACTGTTCTATGTTTATCTTCACAGACTTTTTTGGGCTGAACCCAGCCTTTCTCCTTTTTTCTTAGAATGCTTGCTTTAGCATCTTCTGAAGAGTTCCCTTGGCAGAGCACTGCAGCTCCATTCCAAGAGTTGAGATTACAGACTGGCTCGTGGGTTTAGTCAGCTGTGCTGGCAGAAATGCCAGCAGTCACTAGAGTCTTTTTATGCCCACTGGCCTGTTCTCCCCTCAAGCACTGAACAGTTCTGTGAGGATAACAATACCAAGAACTTTTACCTGTTGCTGACTTGTTTCCTTTGACTTGGTTGGTCTGTTTTGAGACAGGTTTTCTTTTTTTAGTCCCTTCTGGTGATTCATTGAACTTCTACTCTAATTGTTTTGTTCTTCTGCTAATGCTGATTTGGTGGTGGATAGAAAGTTATTTAAGACATGTTCTGTAAGTTTGATTTTTGATACTACACTTAGTGTAAGTTTTAATTATTTTTTCCATATGTTGCTGTGCATTGGCTCATTTTCTTTTTAGTATTTTTTATAAGCCAGTTTAGTCATTTGAAAAGCACAGAACCAGTTCTCTACCATATAAGCAGCTTCAGCCTCTAGATCTCTGAATTTTTTCGCTCTGGCTTTTTTTCTAATTTTGCTTTTCCCAATGTTTTCCAGTTTTATCAGTCATTAATCTTCCTTTTCATTGCTTTTGTTTTGTAAAAATGTCACATTTCTTAACTCAGTGGTTTTAGCTCTGTATATGGGTATTAGTTTATTTATGAATGCTGCAACTTTGCCCTGTGCTAGAGCATTTGGCTGTTCTCACAACTAAGCCTCTGCTGTAATTTGCTTTGGTTTTGACAGCGATTCACCTATTCTGCTGTTCATGCTGGATTTACTCACAGATTTCTGCTTTCTATTGTAAATTAATCTGGTCTTATTTTCTTAGTTCACAGCCAAGGCTGTGACTTATGCCAGTGCTCGCTGTGTGCTCCATCTTGGCATATGGCAGAGAGCACACGCGTGGCACTTGTTCCAGGGAGAGCTGGTGGGGAGTGCTACCCAGTCCTGGGTTTGCCATGTGCTGAATTTCAGGTCTCTTTTTTGTGTTGCCGTGTGAGGAAAAAGGGCTCACAAAGGTCAGGCTGCTCAGCAGGCCTCCAGCTGTAATTGTGGCCATTCTGAGTGCTGCTCCGTCTGTGCTTTCCCCTTCGCTTCCTGCTCCTCAATTGTTTTATTCGGGAGTGAGTAACAGTTTGCTACTCTGATGACCTTGATTAGGAAGACATTATAGAAACATATTTATTCATAACTCCTGAACCAATTCTAGCACAGGCTTATTGCATAAAATATGGTTTGATAGGTATCGAAGAAGAACACTGGGGACTGCTGCTTGCTCCAAATGCCCTTTGCCATCACAGCATGAGCAGAGAGCATCACTTCGCTTACATGAAGAGCATTTCCATCAGGCTTGTCAGCTAGTGATGGCTGATCCTGAAGGATGTTTTGGGCTTGTTTTGGATTGGATTTTTTGGTCAACTCTTCTATATATTGACCTGACTAATAATCAATACAAGTCTTGACAAGAAATTAACACTGATACCTTCCCATGGCTGAGTGAAACAGGAGGGGAGAAAGTGATGGTATGAAAGTGATAAATGTGTACCTGGTTTGATAAAGTTTGTGATATTTGCATAAAAATAGGAAGCTAAGAAGATGTTTTGGTAGCCTCAACTTCTGTTGTCATTTGCATAAGTTTAATGATCATCTCTGTCTTTCACAGGCTGGTTGCACAGCTGTTCGAGAGCTGCAGCAGCATTTAGCACTCCAAAAGAGGGTTATCCTTCAGTCCTGTAAAGCATTAAGAGATCTAGTTGAGGGCAGAACCCATGTTCTACCAACTGCCAAAGAGGTAAAATGCAGGAGAGAGGACAGATCACTTCTTGATTCTTCTGAGCTGTTTGGAGAGGGGGATTGCCTCAAACACTTCCTACTTTCACTAGCAAAACTCACTCATCTACCTTTAATTCTGGTTCATTACCTTAATCTCTTGATGTACTTATTTAAGACTAAATTTCATTGTATTTACTTGAAATGAATTTGCACAATACCTCCTGACAACTGAGTTGTATGGAGGAATAGCTTCTAAAGAAGAGGCAGTGACAAAGAGGATGGGGACTGTACAATCTTAATTGGCACCTAGATACTGAATATCTGTTTGGAATCTAGAGCTGTCACAGATCTGAGTAAAATTGATTTCATAATAGGGACAGGTCTAGCTGTGGGCTGAGAAGGTGATGGGAAGCTGGGCAAAGGTCACTGTCATACATTGCTCAAAATAAGCCTCCTGACTTAACCTGAAATGGAATTGATATCCCTTCCAGTTCATGCTGGCCCTCTTGAGCCAGCCAGGGTTAGACAACAACATTTCAATCAGTTAATGATTAAATCTTCTTTGGGCAGTCTATGATTTAGGCACATGTTTCTAAGGAAAGAAAGTTGTGCTCTTCATGATTGCTGTGTGTTAAGGAAACACAATTCTCTCTCTCTGAGCAGTTTCAGGTAAACTGGTGTATGTGCCTTTCAGTTGATGTGTCTTCAAGGCACTTCCAGCGGTCATTTGTGGCAAAACACCAGTAAGGAAGTACAAATAGAAGAACTAATGGTTCCACTGAATTTCTCTAAACCCCACTTTTCTGTAAGGAAGGTCTTGTCCCTCTCTGGGATGATGTAGAAGATCCTCCTTGTTCTCTTGGTCAAGAGACACCACTGGCACGCCAAGTCCCAGAGCACTTGGTAGAGAACTTGTGGCACCGTGTTGTGGGGGACAGCCTGGTCGTTGGAGTGCAACTGGCTGCAGCATTTCACTTGTAAGTAAAAACTACCATCTGCTGTTGTTAGGTGGGTTTGTAGAAGCTGACTTTGCAGGTTAAGCTCTGCAGTAGCAAAGTGGCTTTCTGAACTTTGAACTTCATCTCTCTCTTTATAAATTGCTTCAAGTGTGCGTCTTGTCATCGTTGCTGCTGCTTGTGTCTTTGACCCTGTGTGAAATGCCACACTATGTAGCTGCAAATCGCTTGTGCCAGTGCAACAACAGCATTGCCACGGGCTTTCTGCAGCAGCGTGTTGTTCAACACACTGACTCTCCACGGTCTGTGCTGAGGTTGCCATGCTGCCATTGGTATGTGCTGTAGCTAAAGGTCCGTCTTAAGTCGGCAGTTCCTGATACCTTATGGTTAACATCTTGAAATTCCTAAGGAGTGATTTGCTTAAAGAAGTGCAGGAGGAAACATTTTCAATTCTCTGATCAACCTGATGAATACTCAGCCTTTGAACTGAACTGTGCTGCAGTCAAGTAACCAATCAAATACAATCTTTCCTGAGCTTATGCACTGTGTGAATTACGTGGAACAGTCAGCTCTACAGTACTTAAACCATCAGCATTATTGGTTTGTTTCTGTCACTGTCTGTTTTTGTTTGATATGTTAATTTTAATTGCTCAGTTGTAGTTGTATATCTTACCCCTATCATCTCCCTCTTCCGGGGAGGGAGCTAACTTGAAGTGCAGTTTAAAAAACAGAGGATTCCACAAAACAAATTTCCAGTGTGTGCTGTGTAATTAAGCTTGGGTGGAATCAGAACTTCCCTTCTGACCTGTCTGACCTGTATTCCCACAAGAAGTGTAGCTGAGGGTGTTAGAGTAGGCCAAAAGCTCCTGATGCCACTGGACAACCATTGCAGTGGCTGTGAGGGAGCTGACCTGTGGTGCCCTTTGGCCACTGCTGGAGCTGAGGGTATGCTGTGGCTCAGCTGCCAGGTTGCCACAACTTTACAGGAAGGTTGACATCATCTTCTTGACAGCCTCTGTCAAAAGCCACCGAGGCAAAAGATTGGTTTTGCCTTTTAGCTTTAATAATGGTGACTGTTTTGAACAGGAAGTACCTGATTGCTGTATAGCTTCAGAAACCCTTCAAAGGTTCATAACCCAGCAGCAATATTTCCCTCTCTTCCTTTTTTACAGCTGAGCCGTGTGAAGATGAAGCCATTTGTCAAAGGTTAGCTGGTAGGCTGGCTAGCAGCAGAGCTTCTGGTTGCTGCTCAGTGCTCTGCACAACCACCCATGGGCTTGGAGAAGGGGCCTTGCTTGCCCTCCACCCCCAGCACTGGCAATCTTGACTGGCAGGATTTTTGCTTTCTACTAATGCAAAATCGCAGTGGTGCTTCAGAGTGCATTGTGAGGTCGTGATACTTCTTCATCCAGAGAAAAAGGCATTCATAGGACTGCCAGGTGACAGTGACATCTCAAGACTGAACTGGTAGTGCAGAATAGTCACTAAGAATGGATCTGAAGCAGTGCTGTTAGGATTCCATGAAAGAACCATGTTGGATAATTAACTTCAAGCAATTACTGCCTGTGCAAGGTGCTGTGATTGGTGTGAGGTATTTTAAACCTTTTATTTTGTTTGAATAGCTATCAAACACTACAGAACATCAAATGAGCTTTTAGTCCTAACAGAGGAGAATTTGATACTTATTTTATTAGAAGAAATTGTTTTAAAAAAGAAGTAAATAGAGTAGAGTATCCCATGGGTTATGTGAACTTTCCAACACTGTGGGGGTGAATTAAATATCCAGAGTCTTTCAGCTGAAATGAGGCATCCAACTCCTGGAAGCTCTTAGAAGCTCAGTCCACGTTTTGCTCTCACACTTTATACCAAGCCTAGATAGAACAGTCCTTGGAGGGACTTCTGCTCTTTGTACAGCTTGTGACTGCACCTGGAATACTGTTGGAGTTTGTGGGAGTCTGAAATGTCTGTATATCCCTGCAAAGTATTTGTCAGAAGGGAAGATATGAAGTGGGAGTGCAGTCTTCTTGCTTGTGTCTCCACAGGTCCCTAAGAGATGCCAGTTTATCTTTGGTGCTGGATCAAGACTTCTCTTTGACTGCTCCCGTTATTAAGTGTCAAAATAAAGTCACCAAGCTGAACAAAGCCTCCTCAGCACTGCCTGTCTCTCCATGTCAAATGGAGCCTCCTGCAAAAAAGATGAAACTGGATTTGTGTGGCAGCAATGATCTGAAGAAAGAGCTTCCCAAGGGACGTTCAGGAGCTGAGCTGGGTGGAGGCAGGTCAGTCACTGCTGTGACCAGCCTGTCACCACTGCTGGCTTTTCATCGTGTGCACTGTGTTGTTCTTCTGCATGCCAAGCCTCAAAGTGACAGCTTACAGCAGAGCAAAAACATTGCTGTGTTCTGTGGGAAGATTTCCTTGAGTCTGGAAGATATTTCAAGTGGAAAACATTCAGTAAAGATGCTAAAGGATAATGGATACTGCACAGGTAAATGGATTGGTTTGGTCTGGCTTCATAAACGTGGTTGAGCCTTCCGTTTGTTCTGGAAGATACCAAACTAAGTCTTGAAGACCAAACCACATCTCTCTTAGAACGTCCTAGACCTGCTGGGAATCAAAAGCTGGGCGAAATACACGATGGGACATTTGTCACAATGGCAAAAGTGTCAAGTGAGGTGCCGCAAGGTTTTGTGCTAGCACTGATGCTGCAGCGTGGCTGGAGCGGTTAGTGTTGCAGATTGGTTGGTGCAGGAGGCTGAAGCCTACATTCTTTTCTATACCTAAAATGCTTTCTGTTGATTAGACAGATTATTTTTGCTGGCATGATATTACCTCTTAAATGATACTACAGCAATTGCAGCTTTTCCTCATCTGCACATCTACTGAGGTAATTTAATTTCCTTTCTTTTAATATTCGTGATTGAATTGATTTTGAACTGAGCTTCTGCCCATGTAGCAAAATATCCTTTGAATCATTTACAAGGAATTTGAATGTCTGTCTTCCTCTAATGCTGTATCACTGAAGCCAACATGTCCTCTTACAGTCACAGGAGGCTATTAATA
This sequence comes from Ramphastos sulfuratus, assembly GCA_013399055.1. NCBI lineage: Eukaryota > Metazoa > Chordata > Aves > Piciformes > Ramphastidae > Ramphastos > Ramphastos sulfuratus. Next base: position 60,104 of record WBNM01022742.1, on the reverse strand, counting down.
GCCAGCCTTTGGCAAGGTGATGCTTGTCTTTAGTGACTCCACTCCACAGGGGGATCTTTGTTAGTCAGTCAGCTATTTTGCTTGGCAGGAGTAGGTATCAGAATTTAGGTGAGAAGAGAGTTCCCAGAGGAGGGGCAAACTTTACCTGACACTGGGAGTGTGACCCAGTAATCTAAGCACGCTTGGTACATGCAGCATGATAAAAATATTTCAGTTCAGTTTATTTTTACTGTATTTTCTTGCAGGTTCCATGGAAGATATACTTGCTGTCCTTGCAGTGTCTGCCAGATTCTCCTTTCAGGTTGTGTCTGCTGCATGCACATTGACTCCAGTCAGCTCCTGGTTACTGGGAGAAATGGAGTGCATGCCATTTAAGAAATGCAAAGACAAGCTATTCTGTCATAGAGCAGGAAATGTGTATGGGACAATTCTCAACTGGACCCTGAAGAATCCATTGGAAGGAATTCTGACCTTATTCTGCAGGTAAAACTGGTCCAAAGGTGTAAAGAATATTCATCTTGCATACACACTTTTATATCTTTGGTTCTTACTGGTACCATAATCACCCAAGATCTTAACCAGTATGCTTCAAATAAGAGACTGTGGTAACCGTCAGCAATAACAGAGCTGTGGCAGGACCTGAACTGCAGTGTTTAATTGTGCCTAGGCTAGAGCACAGAATTACAGCTAAGTCCAGTCTCCATTGCTATCTGCTTGCTACTGCTTCCTGTGGCCATTTTGCAGCATCACCAGTTGATACTCATTTTTGGTTTTCCTTAGTATCATTTTGTTTCCACATACGTTGATTTTTAAAAACATTCCTTAAGGTGATGTTAAAAAAAAGCAAAAGTAACCCCAGAGCCTCCAAACAAACAACAACAAACCCCAAGCTGTACTAAATTTAAATACATATAAATGATGCATATTCATACATAAATAAATAATCTGAAGAGGCTCATTGTTTTCCTGTTCTTGTGTAGATTTTGGCCAAGTGTCTGTAAAGTTTGCTAAGCCAGGCTGTACAAGTTAGTAATCCTGCCTGAATTTAGGAACTAGCTGGGTAAAGCTCACAACACAAAGGGTGCTTCTTGGGTAGTGACCAGTGTTGCCTGTCCTGAAGAGCTCAAGCCAAAGAAGTAAAGAAAGAAAAGGAATATCTCTTCATAGTGTCAAACTGAGAGTGAGGTTCAGTCTTTTTTCTCAAGCTAGGATTTCCTCTGCTCTTTTAGAGGAAAGGCTGAAATGGTCAAGAAGTTAATTAGTAAAATTTTAAGCCTCAAGTCTTTTGATTCCTTTTCAAGAGTTGATCCCATTTGCTCTTGACCCACTTGTGCATTGTCAGCGAGCTACATGTTCATGGTGTGTTACATATTCCATAGCTTTTTATTCCCACACGAATAGGATATTTCTGTGGGAGGAGTGAGCTGCAGGCTAGACTAATTTACAGCCTACCAGAACAAACTCTTTTTGGTAAAGTAGTGGAGTGTTAAGATGAGTAAATCAAAGCAGAAGTACTTTAAATACAAATGCCTTTCTGGCCTGTGTCCCAAAACTACCTACTTGAGGATGCTGCTAGGATTTTGAGGGGTTGCTCTTTCCCAGGTGCAAGACTCTGCCCTTGGCCTTGGTGGATTCCATTCAGTCTCTAAGCAACTTTTGTTCTACCTCTTCGTTGCAGACCAGACAACACAATTCCCTTGTGCTGTTACAGGTGGATTGCTCCATAATGGAACAAGTGATGCTCATGTGAACCCTAATCATGCACAGCTATTTTAGCATAGAGTGTTTGTGCTGCTGAAGCTTGCTCAGCGTCAGTTCTTTTGATGTCCAGTGGCTCCTCTACATGCCATTAGAGAGCCCTTGCTTACTCTTGCATGCACAGTGCACATAATACCTGAAACCATCAGCACTGCAAGTTTGTCCCTCTTTGCTTTGAGGTAGCTTGGATTTATTTTCCACTACAGAAATTTGAAGCTATAGGGTAGCAAGCATAATAATAATAATCATCTTGTTTTACAGAAATCTGACTGTCTTGTTCCAGTGCCTTCATAGCCTTAGAAGAATTCTGCCAGCAAGCTGTGAAGTAAAACTGCTGAGATCTGGCAGCAGAGAGGCACTTGCTGAACAACTGGCACTGGCTTTGGAGAAAGAAATGCTCACCTCAAGAAGTTCTTTTTTCTCAACACTCACCTCAGGAAGTTCGTTCTTCTCAAAAGAAAGTAAAGCCGACAGTACTTCTACATGGGGGAGCATGCCTGACGGGAAAGTCAGTGATGCTGCTGTGGCTTCCTTACTGGAGAGCAAGGAAGGAGTTGAGCAATTCAGAAAGAAGCTGCAGAATGAACAGGACGAGGGTGTGCTGAGCATGGCTCAGGCCATGACTGCTGCCCAGTACCAGGAGATGACTTGGAAAATAGCAAAAGCTCAGCTCAGTTCAGACATGATTGTGTGGAGACTGAGCAAGTCCTAGGAACCAGTCATCAAGTTTACTTTGAGTGAAATTTTATTAAAATTGGACTATTCAATAATATTTCTGTTTGAATGAGTACTTATGTTACTTTTTAATCTAGAGCTCAGTTATTTCTGCAGAGAAATTCTTTTGTGTTGGTTGCTGCCTTGTAGCTGGATTGGCAAAAATTTAGTCTGAAATATATCTCAGTCATTATTAGGTTACAGTTTTCAGGAATGTTCTTTTCAACATATTTTCTAATCAGTCCAATAAAAATCATAATTCTTGAAACACCAATTAGCTATGTTAGCAAAAATGCAAGCCTGTACTGTTCAAAATAGTCCTATAAAATTTGAGGGGTGACTTGGCACAGGTAAAAAGGGTTTCAGACATCTTAAGGCAACTATAGAAAGGATCTAAGTTAAGCAACCAGTTTTAGTTCATAACTTGAGTTTGGGCTTGGCAGATTGGAAGAAGGAGCAGCTTACCTTTCTCATGGATCAAGCCTTTGAGATAACCTTTAACGATACCACTTGAGAGAGAAAAGTCAGATTGTACCTTGCAGTCTTGTCTTCTAGAGCCCACCCTCAGATCTGAGACATTTGGGAGAATCAGATCAGGTGTCCTGCAAAATGTCAAGAACTCATCAGCATTCATTCTGCCTTCAGATTTGAGAGGTCCATTCCTACCTGAGCTGTCCTGCCTAAGCATGTTCTTCTGTCCAGCTTAGCACGTCTGAAGTCAGCATGGCTTGAGGCCTGGAGAAGAGGGATTGTGTGCCAAAGAACTTTTCTTGTCCAGCCAAGTTGGTCCAAAAATTGTACTTGCAGTGGTTCTTCTCTCCTCCTCAGGCCTCTCAGGGAGCTGGAGCAGTCTTTGTTGGGTAGCAGTGTTTCCTTTTGCTTTGTGTGGATATTTCAGGCCAGCCCATGGGCTACTGGGTTGTTCCTTGTACTGAGATTCAAACGTTCTCTCTCAGCTCCTAATTCCTGCTTTCCCACAGTCTGGGAACTGTGACAGTCTTATGACTGCTCTCTTCTGAATCATGCTGACTGCTGAGAGCAAACAGAAATGCTGGCACATTTACCTGTGAGTGAGGGGCTCAGCAGAGACTGTGAGCAGAGGTGAGAGGGTCAGCAAAAGCAGCATCCAAACTCCGCTGTTTTCTTCTGCCCTCTCCACTCCCCTGGCATAGAGAAGCTTTAAACAGGTGGCAGGTGAGGGCTGATGCAAGGATTTAAAACCTTGGATAGATGTCAAGGCTCAGACATGTTGTTGGGTTTAGTTTCCTTTGGGAGTTACCTTGCTTAGGTGGTGTCTCAGTGCTGTCTTCTCTGCACCCCAGGCATGCTACTGGGCATTTTGATCCATGTGTCTGCCAGATCCTCCCAGGGAAGAGCATGGGAGTAACAGGTTTAATGCTGCTATTTGGTCATGTTCACTTTTGCTTTATGGAGGTGATACTACTTTGGTCTTCTCTGTGACCTCAGGTTTCTGGTATGTGACAACCTTAGCCCATGAATGGATTGAGACATTTGTACTGCACAGGTGCAGGAGAGCAGCTGCAGCAAAGGCTGCTGAAGTTTCAGGTTTGCATCAGCCTAGCTGCTGCCTGAAGTCCTACATTTGCAGAACCCTGGTGCTTCACTGTGGAATTTTGGTCAGGTTCACAGGTTGACAACACAAGCCTCAAGTTAACTCCTCCTCCTCCTTGTGGTCTAAATGGAGAGGCGGTGAATCGTGAGGCCTTCAAGCCAGCGTGCACTGCCTCTGTGCCTGCCTCTTTCCTCTCCTCAGAGCCCCAGTTATGGTTTGAACTGACCATGTGATGGTTTCTTTTGTAATCCTGCCTTTGAAAATCTCTGCAGCATGAGGGCAGGGAGCAGAAGCTGCCAAAGCCTTGCAGAGTTCATGGCTTGTAGGAGTCTGCTTTTCAGCACAGCCTGTGCTGGTCCCACAGGCTCCACCAAAGAGGCACCGAGAGCCTTCATGCTTCCGTCCTGCCCTAGAGATCAGACACCGATGGCCAACACAGTCACTTCTAAAAGGCAAAACACTGACTTTGCCTCACTCCTTCCTGTAGGACAGGTCTGCTTTTCCAAGGCACAGAACTCTGCTGGGTCAGATATCTACAGACAGGAGCCGTGGCCCTTATGCAGAGCACACCTTGGTGAAGACCTTAAGTGCCTGTGGGACACAGCAGAAAGCACTTCCTCTGCACACCCCTGACCTGCAGCCCACACTGTGTCCCAATTGACCGCCTCCTGGCTCTCTGTCAGGAGAAGCTGTTGGATTAGTTTATGATAAGATTTCTGCAGTTAAGGCTCATTTTTGATTCACCTTTGCTTACTAGCAGTTGATTTTACTGCTGGCTACCACATTAGAAACTTCTGCTTTAATTTTGCCTCTTCTCAACCTCATTTAAGAAAATTCAGGACTCATTAGCTGTGTTAAGATGCTGCTACCATTTTTAATCTATACTTAGATGTGAATTTTTAATACGCAAGCTTTTAAGAACTCCAGAGAGGAGTGGATTTCAGTGGGAGTGGTGGTGGCAGAATCTTTCTCCTTTTTCCAAAGTACTATGAAATTCTTTAATGATCATGCAACCCTAGCTCATTTGCTCCAACCTCCCCACCATGCCCAGGGACACCGCTCAGCTAGACTCAGCTGCTCAAGGCCTCATCCAGCCTGGCCTTCAACACTCCCAGGCAGGAGGCAGCCAGAACCTCCCGAGGCAGCCTGTGCCAGACTCTTAGCACCCTCACTCTGAACAACTTCTTCCTCAGCTCCACTTTAACCCTGCTCTGCCTCAGTCAGACAGTCAGACCAGTTCTGCACTCTCCTGGTGTCAGGTCTGTGTGCTCCTTAGCACGTCTCCAGTGATCACCAGGAGTAGCAGCTGGGTTGGCAGGTGCCATGAAGTGCCTGGGCACATGCCACATGGGTGAGCATTGATCCACGCTTGTGGCCATGTCCATCCGGTTGTGAGTTCTTACCCAGGGTCATGCTGTGTGGAGGAGTGGGGTCAGCTTTCAGTGTCCCACCCAAAGCCTTTCTGTGAATTAGTGCCAGGAAGCTAACCACAGCCACCAGCCTGTGTGGAGCAGTAATTAAAGCAGTAACTGCCACCTCGGCAGGAACAGAGCTGGAATTGCAGGTTCCAGCGAGGGAAAATCACCCATGGCCTAATGATGGTTTCTCTGAGATTGTTCCCTGGTGCTGCCCCTGACTCTCTCCAAGTCCATGATTTACAGTCAGTTACCCAAACACAGCCTTGCAACTGTTGTTATTTAACTAAACTGCTCAAGAATGCACAACTCCACTCAACTCCATGTGGTTTCAAGCCATGTGTAGTGCAGCAGGCTTCACCTGCCACTTGCCCAGAGCAGTGGCTCTGTTGGTGCATACATGAAAAGAATTCTCTTCCTCAAGTAATGACTTTGTGTTCTCATCTCACTGTGAAGCAAAGTGACCGACGGCAGCATGCACACCTCCTCAGCAGTGCTGTTCTGGCTAGAGCTCAGCTTTCAGCACTTTTCTGGAAAGAATCTGTCAGTTCCCCTCTCTTCAGCCCAGCTCACTCTTACAAGCTGTGCTCTGAATGCAGTGTTGCCTGATGACTGCTGTATTTCACCCGAAACCTGTTTGACTTTAGGAGATTGCTAATTTCAGACCTCTTCCATTTTCCAGGACTGGACAAGGCAGTGGGCTTGGCAGCAGTCATCACAGGAGATGAGCGAATGAGCTTTGCTTGCTCTGCTGACAGGAAGGGGTTGTTTTCTGAGGTTCTAACAAGATAATCCCCTGAAATAGACTGTCATCTCCTCTGAAAAAAAAGACAGACTACTGAAGAAGCTGTGGGAAGGAGTAAATCCCTGCCCTGTTCTCTGTTTTCTTGATAAATAGGCATATTTCAGGCAACAAGAGGATGAGGAACAGAGGAGTCTTGTGGTGCAATGGAGCCCTTCTACGTGAAGTGCTCTTCCTTTCTGGCTGCTGGAAAGCCTTGGAGTGAACTGGAGTCTTTTGACCTCCCCACTGGTGGTCCATAAGTGAGCAACATGCCTGAGCAGCAGTACCCAGTGACCCAGGATTTGAACATTTCAAGTGAATGCAGACAACCTGAGGTTATAATCAGGATATTTTAAGGGGTTCTTTGACACTACCTGAATTTCCTTGTGCTGGAGTTTGTGGCACATTGGAGAGCTCAGAGGGATGTAACTGTGTCCAGTGACAGCTAATGTGGGGAGAGCCCACTTCTCACAATTCCCTGGGGCAACACCTTCTGCAGTGCTGTTGCTGATGCCCTTTCAGCTCATATCCAGTCTCTCCAGAGCAGCTGGTGCAGCTGCGCAATTTAATTGGCGCTGTACCCCAAAAGCCAAGAAACTTTGCTTTGAAAAGCACAAGACTTTGGCCATGCCAGCCTTCTGTTTTCCCATGCCTGGCAGCTGGTAATTCATCTGTGTGCAGCCAGAGCCATCCTTCCTCTCCCAAGGCCCAGTGCAGGGCCTACTGCTCTCCACTGCCTGAACTCCTTCATAGGCCTCCTCTGCTCCTGGGGCTCAATCCTTGCCTCTTCCAAGGTCTGAGGATCCACAGCGTGACTCAGAACCTGCTTCTTGTCTCAGCAAGGGGACTTGGTGGGCTTCACAACGCCCAGCCTCACAAATATGCTGCCCTTTTGCCCAGGCCTTTCTCAGGAATTAGTGTCACTTGGAGGTTTCTGGAGGCACAGCTTGGCTGAATTTCCAAAGATAAAGGCAGAGAAGTAATAAATTATATACATAATTTATATACTTCCAACATGAAGTTTTATGACACAAAGTGTAAGTCAAAAGGCAAATTGTCCTTTCTGATAACCAGCAAAATGTATCCAGAAGGAACTGCCAAATTGTTTTAAGTGTGCCAGCCAGAGCACAAGGAGTTTTCTGCTTGTTACCCTCCTGCTCACAAATCTGCCCTGTGACAGGCACAAGTCAGTGGTCACTGGGAGTGCCAGAAGAAGGTTCTTGGTCACAGACACTGAGCTCTCCAAGTGCAGTGATGCAGCTTAGGGCAAGGCCTTGCTAAAGCAGCTGAGCATTAGGCCAGCAGCAAGGTAGCTGTAGGGTGCCCTGAGGTGATTCTGGTGGTTTGTGAGACTGCGGTTTGGGAACCAGCTTTGAGACATTCTTTACATGCTTCTGTGGTCCCAAATAGAGAGTGATGTTAGCACAGAGCCTGCAGAGCTTCAAGACAGATTGTGCTGATGGAGTGCTTCAAAGCCATCTGTTGGTGCTGCACAGTGCTGGTGTCTTACAGCATTTACTGGAAAGAAAAAGGAAGCCTATAAATTCCTCAGCTGTTCTCTGTACGTTTAAACAGACCTTATCTTTTTCCTCATCAGTGTACAAGGCTGATCTTTATTCCAGCTGATGTGCATTGATTTCCCTCACCTTCCTGCCAGAATCTCTTATCAGTCTATTCTGAATCAGAGCAAATCTCACCTCAGTAAACCATGCTGAGCTTCTCCATTTGCAGCACACTGCAGCTACAAAACCATTTGCAAGTTTGTGTTTCTAGAAGCAAATCCCCAGAGTTAAATTGGTATTGTCTCAAAACAAAGAGTGTATCACTGAAGAAAGAATAGCAAAGCTTCTCTGATGCCTGGAAAATGAAGTATTTCCAAAAGTTGTTATTTTGGTATATTACTTGAAGTAGGCAAAACCTGGTCCTTCAGATACCCTGGGAAGAAATCATTGTTTCATTTTCCTCTGATGTGGACCTGAGTTCAGCCTACAGCACATGGGCTGATCAGTGATCAATAGCAGGCTAAGGTGCTGCTCACTCAGCAGGCATCTGCCTGCACTGCCCTTCATGGGTGTGCAGAACAGGGGCTGCTGAGGCTGCTTGTGTCTGTGAACAACAGAGACACTCCTGACAACTGCACAGCAGATTTGGAAGTCTGCCTTTTGTGGCAGTGGGAAGGGCAGGAGGTCCACGTGGCCATGAAACCTCTTTCTGTGTCCTGCCTTGCTCATGCAGTCTTCCTCTGTGCAGCCTTTGCTCTCCCAGGCAGGAGTGGGCACGGCTGGAAGCAGTTTTGCAGTCACTTCCCAGTGGGCAAGGCTGGAGGAGCAGGATCCATGGCCATGAAGGTGGTGTTTGTCTAGGACCTGGCACGCCTCAGTGCTTCACAGCACAGTTTTGGGTGAAGCCAGCAGGTGCTACTCATCTGTGGCTCCAGGGCACAGGCCAGGCAGAGGGTGAGTGCCAGGCAGCTCCACCACTCTGGGAGGAACAGGTCTTCCGCATGCAGAAGCAAGAAGGAGCAGTTCTGGGCCTGGTTGGGTTACCACTGACATGCTTTGTATCCCTGGAGGTGGCTTGCTCTTTACACCACACAACTAAACACCCAAACCCTTCTAGTGGCTGCTGACCTCCTGCTTGCTTTGCCCAGCTACCAGAGGAGGAGGTAGGATGGCTCCAAACACACCGAGTTCGACTGAGATTAGCACATCCAGCAAGTGGTGCTTCCGGAGTGCCACTCTGCTGGGATCGAGCTGGAGGGTGCCACAGGGCTCAGACTGCCACATGCTGAGGGCTTGGTCTCTTCTCTGCGCCTTTCCAACCCCTACCTAAAATGTCAATGCAGAAAGTCACCACACAGTGATAACAGGAGAAACCAAGGAGCAGAGGCTATCAGGAGCAGGGGCCAGAGGGGCTTGCTGAACTGGAGCTTTGTTAGCCCAAGTATTTCTGCATCCTCCTGTCTTCAGGAAAGGCTCCCTGTGATTTTGGACTCAGTGTTACTGGGGATGCTCAGCACTCCCCACTTGCCGTGCCAGCCTCGGCTGTCTCTGCATGGCCCCGTGAGGCCACAGGGAGGTGGCTTTTGCTGCAGCTGTGAGGCTCGGGGACTGTGGGTGCAGTAGCCATGCTTCTGCACATACAGCTGCACATCCTGCTGAAGGGACAGAGACAGGGCTGCATCCCAGGGTTATTTATAGCTCTGGAAGTGCCAGCAGCTAGGTAGCACAGCAGCAGGTTTGTGCTGGGCATTGCTTTGATTAATTTTCCCCTCCACACAATCTGATTCATAAAACCCCTTGGTTTCTTCCATCACTCTCAATTTCTTGCCTGCAGCAATAATGACCAAACAAAGTTTTCCCAATTAAGAGGCAGGACTCATCTGAGGAGTGCTTCACTGGTGGCCCAGAGTCAAAGTTGTGTGTTCATTTGGTTACAGGACACAGACGAGATCGGCCTGGTGATGATTTTGTGATTCAGACCTGAAGCAAGCCCATCTCTGATGGGGTGGACGTTTAGATATCGCCTTGCACTGCCTGCCTCTGTCCCACCACAGACAGATCTGCTTCCCACTCTGCTGCTGGCAGGGACTGCAGGCAGCAGGGCAGGAAGGGTCTGTTTGTGACATGGTGGCTGGAGGCTGCCAGTGTGTGTGGTGATAGGGATGCAGGTGAGGGCTCATTGGTGGTAAGTAGGTTCATGCATCAGTCTCATACAGCCCTCTCACCTTCAGATGGACCCCATGAGTCTGTTCTTGCCTTTTGCCAGGGAGAGAGGCCAGGGTGAACGGGGTAATGCAGCATGCAGCAAATCACAAAGCTCTGAAGCTTTCTTCCCCCAGCAGTTCAGTGTTCATGGCTCCAGCTGTGTGCTCAGGAACCTTTGGGGAAAAGGGGAGCAATGCAGCAGGGGGCAGAGGAAACAAATGGTTCAATAAAAGGCTTTGGAGCATGACTTCTCCTGAGAAATGGCCTCCTCCTTGGCTGTAAAACAGCCTTCAGGACACGTGGATTGTGGAGGTAATGTTCCTTAGGAAAACTTCGCTCCCTCGGAGTGCACCAATGCAGTCTGGTGTTTGTTCAGGTGAATAAATACACTGTGCTCACTGCACCTAAACCCAGGCGGTCACTCGTTTGCTTCAGATGCTTTGCAAATATTAGGGAAAGGGACATCTCAGCACTTGTGTCTACAGCTGGCTGCCCAGGGAGATGACTGCTGTGAGCTCTGAGCTTTTACATCTTTGCTAGCACTTTGCTGCCCAGCAGAAAATCAGCTGCCTTCCATCTCAGAGATGGGTGAAGGAAAATGGGTAGGAAAAAAAAGTTTCTTTCCCTCAAGCATTTTATTTGCCCTCTTTTTTTCTTTTCCCTTCTGTGCTTTATCATGATATTATTATAAATGATGATGCTTTGTTCCTGGTGAGAAACAGGCCAGGGCTGCATTTAAAATAAAGCCCTTCTCAGCCTCCTGCCTGTGTCCAGGCAGTGAGTGTCTCAAAGCAACTCTAGGAGCAAAGTTAAAGTAGCTGTTTGGGATCATTGCTAACTCTTCCCAAAGGGCAGGCAAAATCTGCTTTTTGGGTTTTTTTTTAATTTCCAAAGGCATTTCCTCCTTCTCAATTTTGTCCTTCAAACGCCAAATGAAACACGAAGCCCTTTTCTAGCTGGTCTTCATAATCCTGTGCTGGAACTGGAATGCAGCAGTGTTAACAGGAGATCTGAGATTCTCCATCTTAGAGTGAAGCCATGTCCAAGGCACCTCTTGGCACGCTGCATCCATCCGCCCGAGCACCACAGAGACATAGCAGCTCTTACATCTTTGTCAGCACGAAGCAGTGGTTTGTACAAGAGAAGACAGCAGAGGAACTTGCTGTCCGGTAGCTTCCTAGCTGGTGGGATCTGCTTCACTCTGATCTTGCTGGGTTTGATGACACCAGTGTGTGTCTGTAGTCCTCTCAGTCGATCAGATGAGTGACCCAGATGGAGGCACACCTGCCTGGAGGGAGGTTGCTGCACAGAGCAGCAACACAGGCTGATGTGGCCCCTGCAGCTGTGGTCTGGTTGTGGCTGCCCTGGTGCACCCAGAGGCACCCGGAGCTGCTACTGAGGGAGTCCAGTGGCTGTTGACTTTTCTCTGTGTTACAGGAGCCAAGGACCAAGCCAAGGGGTGCGCCAAGGGATGAATCTGGATCCCACTCAGCTGGCATGGACTCATGGCTGGGATACAGCCACCAGCCCAACAGTGACTATTCTCTCAGTGACAATTTCAACCAGGGTTTAGTCTTATCACCAAGCACTTTAGAGTAATCTTGAAGTATTTTAATGACCTGGTTTGTGCATTTCTTCTAACACTTCTATGAATCTATATCTGTCACCCATCCACACCTTAACTTGTCTCTGAGCTGCAGCTTCCCTTCCGTCACCCTGTATAAAATGCAGTGCTCCATCTGATCACAGGATACCAGGATGTCAGGGAGTTGGAAGGGACCCAAAGAGATCATCAAGTCTAACCCCCCTGCCAGAGCAGGACCATACAATCTAGTTCAGGTCACAGAGCAGGAGACTCCACAACCCCTCTGGGGAGCCTGTTCCAGTGCTCTGTGACCCTTACAGTCAAGAAGTTGCCCCTTGTGTTGAGCTGGAACCTCCTGTGCTGCAGCTTCCATCCATTGCTCCTTGTCCTATCCCAGGGAGCAAGTGAGCAGAGCCTGTCCCCCGGCTCCTGGCCCCCAGCCCTCAGATATACATCTCTTCCAGCACAGCCAGGTATCCCCCGGTGCTGACAGCAGGAGCTGTGCTCCATCTCTGCACTCATATTGCATGCCACAAACCCACTGCTAGGGTGGTTGGTGAAGACAGATTGTTTATCTCTGTGATGAGAGGAGTTTGTTACAAATCAATGCTTGCTCTGAATAAATCAAATTTTGGCTCCTAATTAGAGCACTATAAAGTTGTGGGGCATCACTGAAATGGGATGAGATGAATTTTCCCCAAGGAAACATTCCCCACTCTGTCTGAGCCATGGGCTGTACACACAAGCTGTACAGGCAGCGCTTCCCCGGGCAGCTCCTGGCTGACGCAGAGCCAGCTGGGTAGCACGGGACGTCTGCTCTGCCTCCCACACAGGTGACACTCTGCCACTTCCCAAAATCCACACAGAATGCTGCCATGGAAGGTTGTAGCATCCCTGTTGGTGTACTCTTAGCTGTATTTATGGGTTGAAAGGTGTGTTTGCTCCAGCATTGGGTCACTCTCTTTGCAGAGGTAACACAAAGCAGGCACCCACTTCATGCTGAGGAGTTGTTCTGTTTGCCCTTTCTCATTCTCTATCAGCAGCTCTCCTTTAGCAAGCTGCTGCACTCCCAAGTCTGCATTTTGCTTGCTGAGTTTTCCCCTGTTTGATGGTACCTTCATACAACCCAGGAGCATCTATCTCCTCCTGGGTCAGTCTGTGTTGCAGGGAGTAGTATTTGCAGTGCAGGAGTTGGCTGGACGATGCTGCTGGGTGCTAAGCACCCCCCTGGGTTCACTGCCTGTGGCTGTATGGTGTAGCTGCCAGCCCCATGTGAGGAGGGGTTGTGCAACACAATGCCCAGAGCCACCTTTCTGGCACAGCCTGCCATGCAGTGTGGGGAGCAAAACCATGGCCCATAGGAAGCATGGGAGGTCACCAGGCAATTCTGTCTGTGCCACTGGGAAGTGTTTGCAGGGCACGGGAATGGTGCCATCACCCGTCTGGGCTTCTTGGTAGTTGGTACCTCATCAATGTTTATCAATATGTGCAGGGTGAGTGCCAGGAAGCTGAAGCCAGGCTCCGCTGGGTGATGCCCAATGACAGGACAAAGGGCACTGGGTGGAAGCTAAGGCATAGAAAGTTTCAGTTAAACATGTGGAAGATTTTTTTCTCTGTGAGGATGACAGAACCCTGGAACAGGCTGCCCAGGGAGGTTGTGGAGTCTCCCTCTCTGGAGCTATTCAAAACCTGCCTGGATGTGTTCCTGTGGGATCTGGTGTAGAAGATCCTGCTCTGGCAGAGGGATTGGCCTGGATGAGCTTCAGAGAGCCCTTCCCGCCCCTGACATCCTGTGATTCTGTGATTCTGTGATTCTGGTACCCTCTTGCACTGCCAGCACAGCTGACACTGCTAGTGGAGGACAGCATGGGGCAGCCAACTGCATCAGGCCTCTCCTGTCCTCCCTCCTCCCTTCTTCACACAGCTGTCATGGCCTGAGGCTTGCCCTGACCCATCCTGGCGTACAAATCCCATGTGCACAGTGTGGCTGCCATAATGACAGCACATCTGGGGCCTCTGCAGGTGTAAAGCACCATCCTAGTCTGGCATCATGCCAGCTGCTCTGATGCCAGGCTCTGCACTCACTTCTCCTGCATTGCCCCACAGGAAGTTGTTAAGAGAGAGAATCCTTCATCTACCTTTGTATGGAGTTGGCTTCGGAATAGTAAAGATCATGGGCAAAGCCAACAGCTCCTGGGCATAAAGTGGTGCCTAGAGTGCTTCCATCTTCCATCCATAGACAGCAGAGAAGAGTGCCTGGCCGGAGGGTGTGAGCTCCTGAGATAGACAGCACAGCTTCTGACAGAGCAGTGCACCAATCCTGCGCACCAATTTCTGTATTTGCATCATTACATCTCGTGCTTTTTTGAGGCTAATCAGAATATTTTAATGAGATAAATTAGATCATTGGCTGTAAAAAGAAAATAATTATGAAGTCTGTATAATTCATTGGTTTGCTGAAAGAGATAAAAAGCCAGAAGGTAAACAATTTGTCCCACTTCGTTCTGGGATGCTGCTTCCTTTTGCTTCACATTCACTCTGCTTTTAGTATCTTCCACTACCCTTGGCTAACCAGAAAACAAGTAAGCTGGGCTGGTTATTTCAGTTTCTGTCTGGGAAGGAAGAGAGAGAACGAGGCTTTAGGCCCCTTCTGGGCAATTTCTTTGCCTGGGAGGGAATTTGTGTTTCTGTATTATTTCTGATTTGTATATAGTTGTAAATACCTGCAAATACATTGTGTATATATGCTTGTAGATTTAGCTCTGCTGTAAATACAGCTTCATCTTACTTCCAAACTGTCTGAGCTGCTCTGGTAAACTTCAACAGTGTATGTGTGTGTGTAAGTTTCCTTATCCACCACACATCCACAAAGGAAAAAAATAATGTTGAGATCATTTGGCCGAACTCTTTGTGCACCTTCTTTGGTGTTTGTGGAGGTACAGGAGGGGAGGGTCTATCCTTCCCTGCTGACAGTGTGCAGAAACAGCCTTCACCCAAGATGAGCAGTGTGCTATGCAGAGACTGGTCTGGGCATTGGCAGCTCCTTTTTTTTGCCATTTTTAAAGTAAATGTCTCTATACAGAAGGCTGAAAGACACCTGTGGTTAGTGTTTCTGAAATGCTGGGCTACTCTGCAATGGTGCAGTAAAAAAGCCAAAGAACAGAAGATAGATCCTGTTACAAGATCTGATAGTCAGTTCTGAGGGAGCTGATTTCACTCGACAGGCTGTGAAGCTGATAATTAACCAAGAACTGGAAGGTTCATCATTTGGCAATGAGCTGCCTACAAACCCACCTGAAGAATAAAGGCTGTCCTGGTATGGCATATCCACCTGCAGGGCACACTGCAGATGGCATGGCAGAGTCCAACCATCTGATTCAGTCAGGAGATGGTGATGGCAGAGAGATCTACTCCAGACATTCCCTCATTCTTCAGATACTGCAGGAACAGAGACTTTCTCTCTCCTAGTCCAGGAATTTCAGAGAAGGGAGGGAAATACAGTCCCAGGCTGATGTTCGAAGCAAAACACAGTGTGAACCAACAAAATCACATAAGCATTATTTAGCACCATTGCTGGGGAGGAGGCAGTGGTGGGGAAAAAGCTGCTGTGAGAGGATGAAATGGTATCCTGGAATATTTCTAATATTCCTCTTCTCTGTGGCACAGGCTGGCACACACACACTAGCCCTTGCTTGCTGCAGTTTGTACAACTGGAAGCTGGGTTCCACTCCTTTTTAAAAGGCCTGCCCAGCAGTCCTCACTCAAAGGAAGTCTGTAAGTGTCAGTTCCTGAAGGCTGGGGCTCCATTCATCCAGTGATACAGAGCTGCATTGGACAATGGAAGCTGCCAGCTCTTAATGCTGCGTTGCAGCGCTGTGGGCACCACGCTTGTGGGGCCTACAGGGCACCAGCCTGTGTCTAGCAGCCTGTTGGGCAGAAGGATGTGGCAAACAAACAACTCTTTTCTCACCAAACCCTGTTCAAACACCTTGCTCATGGTGAGGACATTCCTCAGCACTCAACCCAAGGTGAGGCAGCGAGAGCTAACCCCAAGCAAGCTGTGCAAATGAACACAAAGGGCCCAGGCTGGCGATGTGCAGAGGAGCTGGCAGCAGCAGATGTGGCTGTGTGGTTCCCAGGCCAGCTCCTCACAGCAGGGAGGGACTTCCACAGTGGACAGCCCATCTGTCTCTCCTCACTCGTGGTGACCAGGCTTACAGGCTGCACCACATAGAGGGGCCAGGGCAATTGCTGTACAGAGACCCTCACTGCTAAGATTCAGCATAGCACCAGGTGTACAAACCCGCTGTGAGCACCCTCAGACTCCTTCCCACACAAAGGGCTTAACTGCAGCTGCTGCAGAAGAGCAGGCAGTGCACACAAGGCTGTCACTCTGCACTGCTCTCAGAACCTCAAGTCTCTTTGACAGCCCCTGGCATTGTTTGGAAGTCACAAGATACCTGCAGCCTCTCCACTGGAGGAAAGGGAAAAGGGGAAGGGAAAAGGTAGCACGTAGAAGTATGGGATGTGTGCAGGAGGAGCTGAGAAGTGGCCCGGCTGGGCAGAAAGCTCTCTGGCAGGAGCAGTGCTGTGAAGCCCCACAGTGCCATGAGGTGCTCCAGGAAACCACGAGGTTGTCTCTTCACCCAGACTTGTGATTCCTGTCTCCTCAGCATCAATCCGAAATGCATGTTCTGGTGATTTGTTGCTAATATTTTCCCCTCCAGGTGTCACTGCAAGGTAGACTGAAGGCCATACACAAGACCAGCTGCCGGGTTTCATTCCTTAAAGTATTTGCCTTTGAAATGCAACCCGAGCTGCAGATGCCCTGGGGATGCAGTGCATGGTTTGAAGGTAATGGCACATCCCCGTGACATGGCAGGCTCCTGTGAATTACTCCTCTTCACTTTGTCATCTTCACTGTGTGTGCCTGGCTGAGGCACTGGATACAAGCCTGTCACAGATCAGCTTTCTTGCTAGAGAGATGCTGATCTAAGATACCCCAGGTCCTTCCTGTCCCCTGCAGTATGGCTACTCCCTGCTCTAGTGTCCTACTTGCAGCTCTTTCTGGAAGCTCTGTATGCAAGTCTGGAATCTAAGAGGGTGTCAGCACTGACTGAGCCTAGCTCAGGTGGTCAACGACAACACAGCTGACTTAAAGTCCTTGCTTCTTTGTGGAACAGTTGAGGTGGACTCCTTTCTTATTACTCATTCTGCTGGTGGTGTCATTGGTAGAAGCCTTCAGTAGGCTGTGAGGGCTAAAATCAGTAGTTCCACTGGCAGTAGGGGAATAGACTCCTGCACTTTACAGTTACCCCAGTCACCATGCCTGGCTGTCACTCCTCTGGCTGAGGGCAAGATGTAGCCCAGTTTCCAGTCAGCAGACACTAGAAGTATGTGCAAGATGAGAACTGCCTGTCCTTCCAGGAGAGAGATGAAGGGATTCATTCTGGCTGACTTGTCTGTATTTCCCCTCAGAGTCTGGTTTTCAGGTCTCTCATTTGGCATTTGGACCATCACACCTGGCTGCAGGGGCAGTGATGCCGAAGCAGTGGTTCCTAAGCGCTGCTTTTAGGACACCCAGGTCACCAGACGAAGTACAGTCAGTGCATGAGCTAGGGAAGCTTCTTCTGCTGTAACCCAGATCCTGCAAGATCACTTTCCCTACGTTACTCCTTCTGTACCCCTTGACATGAACTCCAGCAGAAGGACAGGAGGAGTCTTCTCAGGAGACCCTCAGAGGAGGATCACCCCTGGAAACATCTCCAGCAGCCTCACAGTCCCAGGTCCTGGTACAAGAAGAGGATTGCAGTTTAAGCAGTGATTGTTCAAATTATTCCTGCATGTTGCCCAAGAAGGAGACATCACTCTGAGACTTTACACACCTTGGAACCAAAGAGGCCCTTGGGAGGTGAGTTCTGACTAAGTTGTTCCTGTCCACTGAGTTTCCTATGAGACGATTTTGCCAGACCAGCAGGTCAAAATGTTTTAAATCAAAAATTTTTACTGTTCCCATCTTGGACTACCAAAGCATAAATTGGTTTCTCTTTAATGAGTGCCATAGTACTCCTGAAGGTTAAATTTGCCAGTCCCAAATGATTTCAGCACTAACAAAATAAAAAATCTTCTGCTGATGCATCCCTGAAGGGTAGCATTAGGTTTTTAGGGGGGGTTGAAAGACTGTGTGAGGAATTGTGAAACAGCCTCAGATTAACCTCAAACCTGTATTTCCCAGTGAGGGCAGCCTGGTGCAGGAGCCACTGTGGGATGCTTTCCTTCTGTTACAAATCTTCGACTCACTTTCTGTCAGGAAAATTGGATTCTGAAGGGCTTCTCTTTCCCAAATAATTCAGGCATCCTCACAGTCTTCCCTCCAACAGAAGCTATTTGTTTTCCACTTGTTTGCGCTGCTGAGCAGCTAATGGGTTGAGAAGTAAACTGGGGCCAGCGAGGAACCCAGCTGTACTTGCTCTCCACTGCCTGCTCACCTCACCTGACCTTTGCCAGTCTCAGGACGGTAAGAAGACTGGGAATCCTTGGAGAAGGATTTGAAGGACAGTCAGGAGAATTAGACTGGGAGGCAGTGTCAGGCTGTAGAGGTAACTTGCTGCTAAGGGAATGCTGGTGATTAAGATCCTGCTTAGGAGTGGCAAGCTCTGTACAGAGCCAGGAAGCTGAGGTCTAGCCGGGTCTTTCCAAGGCTGTACATTTGAGAGCCTTGCCCACTGCAAACTCTCGCTTCCCTTACTGTCTACAGGAAGGAGACTGCTATGAGGAGCTGAGATAAACATGAGGCATCTCTGCTGGACTTCCCTGCAAACAGTGAGCAAGCAGATGCTATTGCCCCACTTGGTTGGTGACAGGGGAAGTTGTCCCTGCTCATCGGACAGTTGGGCTTATCTTCCTTGGAACCCTCGGCCAAGAGGGAACAGCTTGCAGCCCATGTGGCACTTGAGCAGAAGCAGTAAACATCACATCAATATTTGCAGAGACTCAGTGACCTGTCACTGTGGGTTTGGCAGCCCCGCCTGAACTGCCCCAGCATCTGCGAGCTCTGTGGCTGAGGCAGCTGGGAACGCTTGGGGACAGCTGGCCCTTGCCTCTGGCAACTGCAAGGCAGGGGTCAAAGGAGGGTTCTTCTGTGGACGAGCCAACTCTGCACCCGTCTTGAGTAGGGAAACCAGAACTGACATAGCAAGCAGCCTCCATGAGATCAGGCCTGCCTTGGCCCAGGGAAGTGAGGAGAAAAGGAGGAGGGTGTTGGTATTGCTCATCATGCACTCATGGCATGGCCTGGGGCAGTGAGGAGCAGGTATTCAGGTCTTTTGTAGCCATTGACTGGTGGGGAGGTCAGAGCAGATGAGCTCTGAGGTCCCTTCCAGCCTGAGCCATTCTATGATTCTACAACTGGGAAGAACTTCAGGCAAAAGAAGTAATCTTTAAAGCTGAGATTTCCAAAAGCACTTAATGGTTTTGAGTGCCTTGCTTCTTGGGTATTCCACCAGAGAAGTCTTTGGAGTCCTTATGCTCAGAGAATAATTTCTCAGTATTTCCTGCAAATGATGTCTCCTTTAACGTATTTCAAGTGGTGCATGAAGAAAGAGAGCTATTGAAAAATCACAAGGCTGAGATGTTCTTTACTGACTTAAAATGGTCGGACAAAGCATATTGCCGTGCTGAGACACAGCTCTTCAAGGACTCTGAGCATTTTTTTCCCTTCCTCTGAAAGAGAGATTAAATCATAGCATGTCTGGAATCTCACACTGCACTTCAGCTGTGCCACAGAAGACAGAATTCATATTTGATATTAACGGAGCAGGTGAAACGTGAAACGATATTTCTTTAATCTTTAATGAAATTTCTGGGCTTAGCATTTAGCTGTCTTCTCGGTGACACAGAAGAGCTAATAATATCACTGGGGCCGAGGGATTCGCTCGCTACAGGCAGCCTGATTTTCTGGATCCGTAGGAGACTGTTTAGATGCTCCAGTGATGCATGAACGTAATAATAACCGAATACCCCGCGTCCTTGCAGCCCGGTGAGCAGAGCTGCAAAGCTATAATTAAAAAAGAAAGTCTCTCAATAAGCCACCACCCCAGGGCAGGCCCTGCTGTGCTTTAGGAAATAACAGCTCTCCAGGAATTAGCAGGAGCAAGGGGGTCTCGGGAGATCCTCACCTGGCCATGGTGCATAGCTTGGATCAACACCTGCACATTCAGCACTGTGAAGCTAAGTGGTGGCTTCTGTAGCCAGCTGTTTATTGCTGGATGGATGTCTGAGGTTGCAATTTACCAGTTGCTTTTGCAAACCCCAGTAAATGGGAGTCAACAGCAAGGAAGTTGAAAATGTTTGCGGGGGGAAAAGGAATTTTTCTCGAGGATGTATAAATGAGAAAAAAAGGTACACCACAAAAGGTTTCCCACCAGTTTGCCTGTTGATGCTTCCCTCTTCATTTCCCTCCAAGTCATAGTTATTTATCCTTGCCTGGATGGCCACTCCAGGGCAGGGTGCCAGGAAGAGATTCTTGACAGAAGAGTGGCACAGAGCAGACGCAAAAGGTATTCCTAGTGTGGGCACATCCTGGGTCCTCATCATAGGACTCAGCCAGGAAACAGAGCTACTGAGGCAAGGAGAAACACAACAACTTCCCAAAATCCCTGCCAGCTACCCCTTCAGCCCCCACTCTCACTGCTGAACACTCAATGTCCCCTCTTCAGCCCAGCCTCCTTGGGGTAGAAGTAGATGACACAGACTCTTAAGTCATTTACACCTTGATTTTCCATTATTTCAACCCTGATGTTTTTTAAGCTGGGGCTTGGTTTGGTGTGGTTTTGTAGGGTTTTGGTTTTGCTTCTGAAGGGGTGATGGTGACTCTCTTAAAAGAGAGGACCATTACTGTCTAACAGATGCAGTCAGACTTCCAAACATTAGAGATGCTCTCCAGCAACCATTAGAGCTGGCCAGTAATGGAGCTAATACAAAGCTTGGCCCCTTTCCCAGCTGACTGCCCTAATCACAGCAATGCCCCTCTGAGTGAGTGGCTGATGTTGGGAATCTGCCCAGTGATTTCCATTAAAAAGAGCAGTCGGTGACAGTATCCTTGGTGTCCTGCTTTTCTTCCTCAGAGCACAGTTGGGATGAGCAAGAGAAGCCTCTTTCTCCAATCCCTGTTCTCATCTCCCACTTCTCCGAGGTCTCTGCTCTTTTGAGGTCTCTCCAAAAGCTGGTTCTCTCTGTTTTCCAGTTACACTTTTTCTGCACAAATAGCACTGCAAACACATGCACCCTTCTGCCCTTGCACCAGGTCCTAGGGAACATTTCAAGCTTGCATGGCCAGGCTGGCCAGGCTCCCTGTGATTAGACACTCGCAGGTGGGGGTTTCTTGCATCATATTTTAGAGGCCTGGCTCAATTCTTCCACCTAGTCTGAAGGCAGAACAGCTACTGAAGGCAGGAGGGCAGCCAGTACCCCACCAGGCTGCAGTGGCCAGAGAAGAGCTGTGCTCAAGGCAGCTGCAAAAACCAGCAGTGTGTAATCACACAACTATTTAGCCACAGCTGGAAGACACCAGAGGAAACACTGGGGCTTCAGAACCCCAAAAATCATTTTGTCCAACCTGTGATGACAAAATTAAACTCCGTGTAGCAGCCTCATCTCAGACTGCTCCAAGGATCAGCATTGCTCATAGCTTAATCTAGGTGCTCACTGCCCTATCTGCTGCTGCAAGGGCCCCCTGTGCCCTGCAAGGCTGGAGTTGCTTTCTCTGGCACCAGTACCATGGGGATCCTCTCCAGATGCACATGGGGCTTTTGGAGTCCTTCTGAGTCTTTGTGGCTCTTCTGCCAGCAGCGGGCACAGGGAGAGGTTGAAGAGCTCTTCTGAGGCCTCTTAGTTCATGTTTTCTTTGTGGTTTATTAATATAATATTGGATAAAAGATGTATATTTAATTTGCAGAAAGATGTATACATTTGCAGAAAAGATGTACCTCAGTGGCAACCACAGCCATACCTTCTGCAAAGTATTGAGGTGTGACCCAGAAACCTGATCAGAGAGCACTGGGCAGGTGCTTGCTAGGCAAAACACACTGCCTTTTGCAGGATGTCTGAGCCATGCCTCAGCTATTTCAGTTCTTTTAATCTCTCTCTCTTTCTCTCTCTACATATATATATACACACACACACATACACAGAGGCACTTCATCCATGGCAGCATATTAGCAGATCAGATTTGGATTAATCAGGCTGAAGATAACTTCTGGATGTTTTCCACAACTAGGTCAGAGATACATAAGGTAGAATTTGTTCTGTGATACAGCACCAGGAATGTCCAGGGGCATCAGCCACAGAAGTACTATAATCAGATTAAAGGAAGCAAAGTGGAAGGGGAGTGTGTGAGTCCGCAGTGTGTGCACAAATGTGAGCCAACAGAAACCTTGAATTCCTGATTTTCTCTGCTGTTAAGGCAGCAAGCGTACAAATTTCCTTTATGCTAACACATTCTCATCTGTTTTCTCAGTGTTATAAACCCAGTCCTGCCTGCTGATACTGGTACAGAAAGCTACAGCTGGAATAACAGTGCGAGCTGTTCAAAACTAAACCAGACTCCCCCCTCAGGAGTGGGGCTTACATTTTGAGGCTTGGTGATGCTTGCAATAAGTCAGCAGCTGCAAGGAAATGAGTTTCTTTAAAGACAGAACAGGTCACATTTGGGATGTCTTATACAAAAGGAGGCTGTGGGTATTAAGATGACTCTTCTCTGCAGAATTAAAACCAAGCTAATGTTTGCAAATCAAAGTAAGGATTAAAAGGCTCTCTCACCTCTACCAGCACAACTTGGGAAAGGCCTCCAAAGCACACAGATTCTGATCAGGGGAAAATGTGATCGAAATCCTTAGTGCTGTTTAGCAAATTCTCCCTTTTTGCACTCACTGCTGCATTTGCAACACCAGGGCAGTCGGTGACAAAACCTCTCCTTGCAGTGGCTCAAGGGAACAAAGTCACTGGGCTCCCAGGCGAAACCCAAATGTGCCCTAATAGCAGACAGCTGAGATGCAGGATGGCATCCTGGCCAGACTGAAGCTTTCGCCACCAACTTGAAATGTTCCAGATTGCATCCAAGGTCAGCATAAAAATTTCTCTTGGTTTTCACTTGAGCTACTATAAGAAAAAAAGCCAAGGAAAGAAAATTATTTTGCCTTTGCTCCTTCTGTGGATTAGTGGAAGATCCTGATCCTCTATCAAGCAGAGAAGAAGCATCCAGGGCCCTGTTACAACGAATGCAAAACACGTGGAAGGAAAGCCAAACTCTCCTGCAGCAGGCAGCTCTTTCAGCTCTTGTTTTCTAAACTGATGCCTCAGCAGCAGTCCTGCTCTTCACCCCTCCTCCGAAGAGCATCTTCAGCAGCCCTTGCTAGAAGCTGCATTGATGTCCCACATCCCTCCCAGAGGACAGAGTTTGTTAGCTTATGAGGAAAAATGTGCTCACTCCCCTTTTCTAGAGGCTAATCAGCTCATCGTAGACATTTGTCCCTGCTCTTTTTGCTGGTGTCCCCTGAAAGCAGTCTTACACACCTACCTCAGCACTGGGAGCAGTGGCCGAAGGCACATCTAACCACACAGTGGCAGGCTTCTTCAGTTCCAGACTACCCCTGCCTCTCCTACCACCTCTGGCCAAGCAGAGACAGGCGGAAGCAGTGCCTGGCACTTCGGTTTTCTACTGGCAGTGCCTGCTTAGCTTTCTCTGGTTCCACATGCAGCGTGGCAATACCTGGCTGTTTGGAGCAGGTGCCACAGCAAAAGTGCTGCAGCAGAGCCTTCGTTTTTGTCAGGGGGCTCACACCCAGCAGACAAGACTGAAGGTATTCTGTAAATGCATGGGTTTGACGTGACCCTTTTTCTACTGAATTCTCTCCCTTCCAGTGTGGAGTGGGTTCTGCTCTTGGCCCCACCACTGCCCTGCTCTGTGACCGTTACTGGGACACTTCCCATCCCTGGGGGTCCCCTTTCCATCTTCCCTTTCACAGGTCCTGCTTCGGAGCCCCGTGCTGGGCACTATAGGCTCTCACCTCAGGCCAGGCTTGCAGGACAGCCCCAGATGGTGTCCTTGTTGGCCAGCTCATTCCCATATCTCCCCGGTTCCAACACGGTTGAGCTCCCTCTCTTGCTTCAGCCCTTGTGCTCCTCAAATCCCTTACCCAACTTTCCTGGCACCTGGGTCAGGAAAGAACAGGCAGTGCACAGGCTGCTGTGGGATCACATCCTCACACAGGGGTCTTCTGCACTGCTGCAAGCACCAGCAGCGCATTAGGTTTGGTTCTGTTGCTTGCATTAGCATAGCTCTTTTCTGTGTGTGGAGAAGGGGGAAGATGCTTTCTGAGTGCTACAGTCTTTCTCAAACTCTTTTCTGCAGCCACAGCTCAACCCCATTCAACAGCTCAGGGTGGGATAGGCTAAATCCTGAAACCAACTTCAGCACCCACAACGCAGGTCACCTTCTGGATGTGCTCTAAGTCTAACCTCTGAGCCCCAGAGGACCTTCTGGAGAGAATGTCCCAGGTTTGGGCTCTTGGGGGTGAGGAAGGGCATCCTTGCACACATTGTCCTTCTTCCACACCAAGCTCTGATGGTGCATCCTCTCTTCTCTGCTTGGGAGCCACGGGGAGTGGTGCAATGACTGTGAAAGCTGCTTTTCAAAGGCACGTCTGGCTTGCTGTGCTCTGGGGAGTCTTCGTGGCAGGCAAAAAGGAGTTACAGCAGAGAGAGGGGAATTCTTCAGGAGCCAAGGGATAACGATGACATCTCCAGACAAGTTCTGCCATGGGCCTGACCTCACAATGTCAAAGGCAGTGCTCTGCATCACCTTAGGGAAAACAGATTGTTGCCATAGCCAAGAGCAGGTAGGAATACGCCCATCCTTCCTTTGCTCTGTAAACGCATTTGCACCAGGTGATGATGAGGAACATCAGGAGCACCATTAGGGGCCTGGACATGTGTTCCCAGGCAGTGGGAAGAGGAGAAATGTGTCCGGCTGCCACCTTCCTGGTATGGCACACAGCGCCAGCAACAGGAGCCCACTCTGCTGAAGGTCTTGCAGTAAGCTGGAAAACCTCTTGAATCAGTCACACAGCTGTTCAGGTGACTAGACAAGGTTGTTTATAATTTGTCCCAGTAAACTCCTAGCCCTCGGCACAAGTGAAACATTATCAACCTCCCCAGAATTCTCTGCTTTTTTATTAATGTTGCCTCCCAGTGTTTCTTCAGAGCAAAGCTATCCATGTAGTGTATTTGCTCCTGACTGTATGCATTTCACAAAGGCAGCTTTCCTAATTAGTATCTAAGATGCTTATTTTGCTCAAGTTTCTGTTCCTCCTCAGAAGACACTAAAGAGAGCTAATCCACTCTGAATGTTTTCCCTCCCAGATTATTTCCAGTGCTTCACATTGGAAACTTACTCTGCACTGGGGACTGATCCAGAAGTTACTGGAGTCAATGGAGCACCTTTCTTTTCCTTCTGATTTCAGTGAGGGCAGCACTGCGATTGGGAGCAAATTAGTTAGATGGGTTTGTTCTGCAGCTTAGCCCTAAATGTGAGGACATTTCATGTTTTCCCTGCAAAGTAGGCCTTCCAATGGCATAAATATCTCCTTTTCTCTTCCTGTCAAACCAGAAAAGAGTAATTCTGAAAGTAAGATCTGTAGGGGGCATTCCTCAGGTTGTTCTGCCAGGCAGGAGTTCCTCTGGGCAGCCTTGGGTTTGGATGTTTTCCAAAACATTGTAAGGCACAAACTGCCCTGTCCAAAGACATTAGAGTAAGTTGTTTTGAAAGTCTGGCAGAAACTTCCAACAGCTGCAGCGCTGCAGCCAGTGAGAACCAAGGGATTCAGTAGAAGTGTTCTCATACCATGCTGTGGAATGCAAAGCTCAGCTCGCAGCTTTGGGTTCTTTGTTGCTTGCTGTGTTCCACTGTTAATGGAACAAGGACCAGAAAGCCGTCTGTGTGCTTTCTGTGCCCACACAGCAAACACCTTTCTGTCTGTATTTAGGAGTGTATTTCTGCGTGGAAATGGCAGCACTAGACTGGCCCAGATCTTTCGATAAGCTCATGATTTGTGATGTCCAGGTGATGCAGGACCCTGTTGCTGAGCCAAAGGTGAGAGACCTTCCTGGGAAGTGCCATGCCCCTAATTCCAGGCATTAGTGCCTGGTTCCTCCACAGTGCTTTCCACAGTGCCAGCTATGTAAAGGTTGTAAGTTTGGGCCAGTGCCTCACATTTGGTCAGTAGCTGCTGTGCGACCACCAGTGACAGGTTTGCACGAAGATGAAGAGCTGTAGCAATTCAGCATGCAGTAGACGAACACTTCTCCATCAGCTCATTCCTGTGGCCTTCACTACCTTATGCTGGGGAAGAAGACAATCAGAGTGAGAAAATCTCAGCTTCTGTGGATGAATGGAGTGCAACCTCAATCCTCACCTCTATGGCACAAGAGAAAAATCTGACCCCAGAGACAAGACATATCCTGGAGCTGTTCCCCATCTATTCTCAGTTGCCATTGTATCATATCAGAGACTCCAAACAGGCCTCTGTTGCTGCACCACCTATCCCCTATGGCACAGTACATCAGGTATAGTCTGAAAATATATGGAGAAAGAGGACAGAGAAAACAAGAGATCTCTCATCTCCTGTTGCCTCTTGCTTTTTTCACACTCTCCTCCTATTACAACAACCCTTTTCTTAAAGCTCTCCTTTATTGATTAGGCTTTATCACAGCACATGAGGGCATCTAGCTGGTGAGAGATGGCTGAACCTTTCTCCCTGGCTGCTGAACCACTCAGGTGCAGCCTGTAGCAGCAGGATGCCAGTGCCCTGACCTGCTGTTGCATCCTTTAAAGGCATGCTTAAAGCTTTTTAAGCTTTATTGATAAATTAGAAGCCATCACCATGGTTTTACAGCTAAATGAAAGGAGTTTAATTGCCATAGAGCTTCATTTTATCTTACCAGCTAGGACTGTAACCTGCAGTTCTTCCAACAAGTCTGGAAGTTCTTCAGAATGAATCCTGGGTCTCTTTCCTTCCTTCCTGCCTGCTGTGTCTTCTGCTTCGTGAGGGCTATTTGTCTGGGACTTATTTTCTAAGCCATTCTTTTTCCTCTTACTCTGGTGTCTTGAAATGAAACTACTTCATGACTTGATTCTGCTCTTCCCTGAGTGAAAGATGACCAGGTCTTGGGGCTTGTTGCTCTCATAACCCTACCAAGCATTCTTTAGAAAAGTCATGTCCTTCTCTAAGTCCTGCTGTCTTTATTTTTGACTTTTTATCTGCAGGCAGTTTCTCAACCAATACAGAGCTTTCAGGTGACAGACATTTGAGCAGAAGTTGTGTGATGGTTCCCAGGCCACTGCCCAGCATGCTGAGAACAATTCTGTACCCTGCAGCCATTCCTAATTGCCACACTTGGCAGGCCTTGTCCATTTGTGGGCATCATTTATGTCCAAAATTTAGTCTGGCTACTTTGACTCAGCACCCATTGCTGTGTAGCTATAAATTCTGTGTCTTCAATAGAGAGTGACCTCTGAGAATTTTGCTCACAGGTTACTCACGTGTTTATACACAGGGCAACAGCAGAACAATCTTCTCATGGATGCTGCCATCATATCACAAATCCAGTCAGCAGAACGTTCTAGCAAATTATCTAGTCAGTGCTAACAGCCAAGCACTGCAAGGTGTGCAGGTGAACTTGTGGTGTGGACCCTGGAGGTGCCTGAGCTTCACTGCAAGGAGGTACAAACATCCATCCTCTGGGAGTGGTTCTGCAGTCTCATTGCAGTGCTCTGCAGTGGTGTGGGGGAGCTATGGGCAATAGGCTCTGACATTCACTGAGCACATCTGGGTGCTGAGCATTAGTTGTGTGCTTTAATGAAGGTGTAACTGTGGCATGACAGCTTTATTAAAGCAAAGCTTCTGGAGTGAGAGGCTGGTAAAATCTAGCTCTGAATGTCTGTGTACCAGTGACAGAGCCTAACTTCCCACACAAGCACAGATTGCAGCTGGGTATCCTCACCCTGCCAGGGCTCATGGCACTAGGATTGCTCTGTGGTTTTCCTCCACTGCATCATATTCATCATCCACTTTATAAAGGAATAAAAGCAAATCTTATGTCACAGAGCGTACAACTATCACAATAGCTAAATTGGACTTTAAAAGCTTATTTTGCAAAGAAAAGTAGTTTGGGCAGTTGTGTTGAGTCCTGACTGACTCTCCTCGCTGGAGCTGTCAGTTACACCTGGAGCCACAGGCTCAGATGAAGGCAACTGTTACCAGTTCTGCCACTGGTATGACGGGAGAGCCCACAGACCTGAGGAGGGTACAAACTGCTTTCCACTACTAATTTTATGGAGCCATTTGGGAATCAGACTTGTTAAGGTCTCTAGATTCCTTCCCTGATCCTGAGAAAGGAACAAAGCCTGGCAGTTCCAGGCAGGCACGTGGAAAGGGGCATGGACACAGACACAGCAAACACGGGCTTGGGCAGATCACGGTAGCTGCATCTGCAACCTCTCAGCAGAAGCTGTTCTAGGAGCCCAGGAGGAGTGAGGAATGCTGCAGGTGCAGTATTTCTGTACCACATCTCCCTAGGGAGGGGGCAGCCACAAAGTGTGTGTTTTGGTGTCCCAGAGTAAGAACAGTGAATGGAATGCAGTTAATTTGCCTTTAAACTATCAGTTGTTAGGACGTCTCTGGGAAGCACCTGGCACAGGCCACCTCAGCATGTCCTTCAGCTCCCCAAAGTGGTGAAGTCCTAAGGAAGTCAGGAGAAAGTTTTGGCTGTCCCCAGGCTGGGCACAACACAGGAGCAGCTCAGGTGTGCTGCTGGCCATGCAGTGGGGAGCTGGCAGTGGGGAGCAGCCTGCCTCCTACCCAGGCCTGGCTCCACACGGGTGAGTGTTCTGCAGATACTACTGTCACAGGCTAGCCACATTCCCAGCACAGTCCTTGACATATCCCTGAGGGCTGCAACAACCCCACTGCTGCAGGACAGCCAGCAGAATGTGGTGTGCCAAGGTTGGGCAGCAGGAGGCTGCTTTTCACCTCCTTTGTGAGCGGGAGTGCTGGGCCCTGGTGCGGGCAGTCTTGCTGCTGCCAATGAAGGAGTGAGGAACTGGTAGTACCACATTTAGCTTTATTGAAATTGAACAAATAACCTTTTGTTTTTTAATAAACCCTTTTACAGCTAGTTTAAAATGTTATCGTTGGATTCCTCTTAGGGTACAGGTTGTCTTCTTCTGTGTAAGCAAAAATACCATCTTCTTATTTCTTTTTTTTATTTCTTTTTTTTTTTTTTTCATTTTCTACTTTAAAACATGTAGCGAGGAGTTGAGTAACGCAGATCCAGCACCAAACGGTAACAGGGTCTGAAAATCACAGTACAGTTCAAATTCTTAGGTAAATGGATGATATTTCTGATGATAGCCACTTTGAGTAAAGAGAGAAAACAGAGGTCTGTAAACAAGTGGTGTTTAACCTACAGAGCTATAGACTGCAGCTACGATGACGGCGCAGCAGAAACTGAACGCTAAACTGAGCTACACTTTGGAGGAAACAAGTCCTTACTAGGCAGTGTGGCACAGGGTAGCACAACAGGGAAAATACAATTTGGCACCTCAAGCTGCATGTAAAACCGGCAGAAAGAAAATGAATTAAGTGCACTGTCTTCCAACAAAGGGAAACTGGGCAGCTTCACTGTTATGGCATGACAGCTAGCAAAGAAATCACACAGCACACAAGTTCAACCCCAACGTTACATCTGGT
This sequence comes from Ramphastos sulfuratus, assembly GCA_013399055.1. Taxonomy (NCBI): domain Eukaryota; kingdom Metazoa; phylum Chordata; class Aves; order Piciformes; family Ramphastidae; genus Ramphastos; species Ramphastos sulfuratus. The sequence continues at coordinate 30,761 of WBNM01022742.1, read as the reverse complement.
AAAGCAAGATAATATTAAAATGCACACCCACAAGGATAGCAAAGTAGAAATCTCTTTTTTTTTTTTTTTTACTTTTTTTTTTTCTTTTTCCCTCTCCCCTATCAGTAGAAATAATTTGCAACCCACAAAAGGACTCCTTTGTGAAACCACTAACTACAGACATGGTCATGGAATGTAGCTCAGTAGACTTGTTTCAAATAGAAAGGCAACATTATCCTGAAAAGGTTTGGTCCTCTTACAACTCACTGCACTGCAGCCACCGCAGTCTCTTGGTAGTCATCTTAGGAGATCTGTTTGGTTTCTGATTCCCTTCCGCTTTGTGGATGAGATCTTGGTGACAAAGCTGGGTAAAATTTGGCCCCATCTATAGACGTCTGATCAATGCTGAACCTGGAAGGAGAGAACTGAGGGCACACAGTGGGGACCCCTGTTGACTGGTCACACTGCACGTTTCCCATGCAATCATTTTAACTTCTGCACTTCTCTCTGTTTGCTTTCTCTTCAGTGCCCTGGGTGTGGGTGGAAAGAAACCCTTGGTCCAAAGGACAGAAAGATGTTTCCCTGGTTATTTACACGTGGCTCACTTTGGCTCAGAAGTCCCAGTGGCCCAGAGTCGCCTATTTCTTGTGGATGTCCTCATGCCGTATGATTTTGTAAGTGATCCAGTAGAAGATGTTGAAGATGAGGAAGGCGAGCGGGAAGGCGGCGCGGGATATCGTGTCGATTCTTTTGGCACGGTCAACAAACTTCTTCTTGATGGACTCTGCATCCTTTGGTGGTGCCGGGGGCGGGTTGGGGGGAGCAGCCTTGACTGCTGTGCCATCTTTGACTTGCAGGCAGTGGCCCATGCCATAGCCACTGAAATTGAAGCGGCTGTCACGAGCAACTTCGTCTTCCTGGGGGATAAGAAACGCAAGTCAGAGCCACAATCACTTGGCTACGGAGCACACCACACACTTGCAAAGTTGGGGTGCACCTCTCCAAAGCACCTGAGAAAACCAGCTGTTATGTTATGATACAAATCCAGGTGTCCAAGGCAAGCAAATAATTAAAACTCACAAGCAAAAGAGAACCTGACATGGAAATTAGGAGACGACCAGTGCCTGTGAACCAGAGTTTTAACTTTGCTGGGTATGACTTGGTTCAGTTCCCTATGCAGCAAACTGTAGCCCAGTGCCACAGGGATGAGATCTGACTCTCCAAATTTTTCCTTGCTGTCTCTGGGCTCCTTGCTGAGAGATCATGTTGGCAGCAGGGAGTCTGCTCCAGCCAGATTGAATTGATGACCTAAGGGCCCCTGCTCTCGCAGTGTGTATCCACTGCTCAACCTAGCCTCAGCCTCGCCCCTCTGATCTACAAAACAAGGGTGGCTCAGAGCCCCCTGCTCACAGCAGCACACCAGGAGTTAGTGGTAACAGGGAGTTAGGTGCAGCAGGGTGTGCTAACACAGCCCCATCCTCAGCAAGCCCTTCTCTCTTCTCTGAGTGGGGAAGATTGATTTTTGGAGAGGTGAGTAGCAGCACTGAACTTTCTCACCATGGTACCTATGTGAGGAAAGGTTTGTGACAGTGCCAGCACATTTTCTCTGTTGCTTCTCCTGGCCGCTGGCACAATGGCACACGGTTAACAGTTCCTGGCAGCCCTGCACCAAGGACCCAAAATGAACAAACAAGCAGCTCTATTCTTTTTCATTCGGGAAGAGGTGAATTGTAGTGCCAGTAGCTTTCCCTCATTAAAGACCTCCTCTTCAACCAACAAATGCTTTGTTGTTGACTTTAAATGACTTTCTTGGGCTCACAGGGAGCCACTCACTCACAGGGAGCACTCCCTTATCTCTTACTGAACCACAGCCTTCTGATCTTACTGAAGAACTAGGGGCTGCAAGAAAAAAACTCATCAGAGCAGGAAGGTGTTGACTAAGGAGCGCACCGTCTGAACCCGGCAGTGGGGAGGGAGGGCTAAGCACACCTCCTCATGATGTAAATCGCTGGTCCTTCACACAAGTACCTCCTTCAGTAATTGCATTTTTCTCTCTGTACAGCTCCAGCACTGGACCTGAATGTATCATCAGAGCTGCTCTCCTTATCTTGGGGCTGACACACGAACGCCACTAACCAGCAGTCTGATCCTCGGTACCAGTCACTGACTGCTAATGGAAAGAGGTGCAGTGCTGCTGAGCCCCTAGCACCTCCACCTGGGAGCTATTTACAGTGCAAGACAGGCAGTGTGCAGTGCTGCTGAGCTCCTAGCACCTCTGCCTGGGAGCTGAGTGCTTTCTTCTCCCTGGGTTTGAGGGATACAAAGCATGCCTAGGACACGAGAGGTGATTAGAAAGGGTAACAGCTTTCCAGCAGTTGTGCTGCCAGATCTACTTCATTTATTTTTTTAAAAAAAGCCATTTCTCTTGCTCCCGAGGGACCTATGGGAAAAAAAGTGTACTGAGCTCAATGCAGGACGCAGAGAGTCCTGATTGCCACTGGGCCCTGCTGGGTCACCGCTGTGTGGCGTGGGGCTGAGCAATTCATCTTCAGTGTCACAGCACTGCTCTGAGCTTACAGACTGTTGTAACTGGAGTAGGAAGCCATCTGGGGCTCGGGACGGTGGTGTTTAAATCACATTCCTTCAGATCTTCAGCACCCAGCCTTTGCCTGTAAGGAGCCACTGGTTTCTCACAGGGTTCAGAGCCCTGCTGTGCCATGTCTGTCTCACAGCACCCAAAGGTGCCCAGGCCTCACGCTAGGTGCTCATCTAGGGCTGCTAGTACAAGAGGTGCAGCCTCCCCCTGGGGTATGAGCTCCTCAAGGTTCTTCTTTGCTTGAGCAGATCTGAATCTTCTCTTCCCAGTAAACTGCTGACTTGATCTGTCAGCTCTTGTCCCAACATGGAGCTGTTTGCTGGTTGCCAAAAGTGTCTGTTTATGTAGCTTCTTTCCAGTCTCTATGAGAAAAACTTCTTCCAAAGACTAAAGAAGTGATTAAGAGACGGGCGCCATGTTTCCACCCTGCCACTTGTGTCCTTGTTTGGTATCACACTTACAGAAACTTAGCACTGGAGATGCCTGAGCTGTAGCTGTTGTGACCATCTAAGGGCCACTGGAGCTAAGCAAGGCCACAGCCCTTAGAGTCCCACCTGCAGTCCTGGAGGTGCTGCAGTTCCATAGCCAGCAGCAAAATCCCCAGGAGCTTTGGGGCCTTTGCAGTCTGCTTGCCCTCTGAGTGCTGCCAGCACCTGCAGTCTCACAGCCAAGACGTGACTCCATCAGAGCTTTCCCATCTAACCAGACACCACTTTAAAGACCTCCAGGTGTTGGGGTCGTTGGCCTTTCTGATGAAATTGCCCAAGAGCGTTGGAAATTAACAACAAAACCCTGCAGAGATCAAGACTCAGGTGCCCGCTCCAGGAGGATGCTTTTCCCAAGAGACTGCAGCCAGGCCTTTGTCTCAGTGACCCCCCCAAACCCTTAAACTGGTTTCACCCACAACAAACCAGCTGGGACAGAAAGCCTTGCTCCCTGCTACCCAGGGGAGCTGTGGGTCAGCCCAGCTGCTGGGACTTCCTTGTCCACACTGCTTGTGGGTTAGCTCACTCTGGTGTGGACCATGCCAGCAAGCTTCCTTCCAGGTGAAGGCAGGGACTAATGCTACACACTGCACTGTGAGCACGTGGGGACAGCTGGGACAGCAAAATCTCCAATGTGGTTTACTTCAGCAGTAGGGATGTAGCTAAAAAAACTCTCTCTAAAGCATCAGAACCTTACGTCAAAGATACAATTCTTGTCATTTCAGATTCTTTTCCAGCATTCTCTTGCACACAATGGATTTTAGGGAACGATCATAAAGAAAAGAACCCCAAATGTAGATCCTTTGAAACAAGCTCTTTTCACATTTCAAAATGCAAGATGAAGAACTGATCTCAGGTGCCTTCCCCTAAGATAGTGGCTATGCTTTAACCTGGAGGCAACCTACCCAGGGCACTCTTCATTCTCAAGGGCAGGTTCAGCTCATACCACCTGATACAGCCTGCCATGTATTCACAGACAGTCTTCCACCTGTGCTGTTTGCCAGCTTAGTCACTGGTGAAATAGTCCAAGCCAATCTGCAAACATCTCTGTCATTATTTTAATCAGATTATACATTTTAAACCAGACAGGATCTGACTTTTTTCAATCCCAGACCATTTGCATTTTTACAGATTTAAAAACCAAAAATCAAAGTCTGGAAGACAGTGGAGCGGCAAAACCCACTGCCACTAAGGTCACTGGCTTTATCCTTCTAAAGTCCTGCAGAGCCTGCAGTGGTAACTCAGTCTGTCCTTCATAAAGACGTAGGAAAAAGGGTCACGAACTAGAATGAGACAAAGAAAAGAAATAAATAGCAAGATGAAAGTGATCCTTTGCTGGTTTCCTCTCAGCTGTTCACACTCCTGAGACTTTGAGAAGAATGATCCTTTGAAGACTAACGACATTCCCTGAGATTTGGGCAAATGCTTTCTGCAGACACTTTTCCTGCAGGTTCATGTGTGTTATCTTAAGATACCATAATGAGCATACTTAGGTGTTGGCTTTAAGCAATTTTCGTCAAATAAGATTTTTTTTCCTCTATTTTTAATTTCCCTTTATGAATTTAGATTTTTTTTTCTGTGCTTTACAAAGTAAGGGCATTAGCTCCTCCTGACTTGGCTTTGCAGCAGGCAACAGGCAAGTCGGAGGGGGCTATATTTCTGATGTGGTTTTCTTTCTTCATCTTCCATCTTTGTAAAGCTTTTTATTTCTACTCCATCAGGTCTAGGTTGTGATTCACAGTACCAGCTCCACACCAAATCCTTTAGGATTGGCAAAAAATGCTTCAGAAAATCTAGTCCCCTCCGTGCCTCGCCTGCACAGCTTCCTGTGCCATGCATTCCCAAGTGCCTTGTCCTGACCACTTCTAAAAGCTCATTGTCAGCCTTGACTCAGTCTTACCAGTGGGGAAAATAAGAGGGAGGTTGGCTTCAAAGAGGGTGTTTAATTTACTCTCTGGTGTGATTTATTCATTTAATTTTGCTACTCTTTTCCCAACATATGGTGGGCAAAGGATTTAAAAGACTATCTGGTTTAATTAAATTTCAAGGACAGAGGAGATTAATTTTAGGTGTAGGATGGAGAACACAGGAGAAATTTTCACGTCAGCATTGGTCAGCACAAAGTTAGAAACCCGTGGCAGGTCCAGACCTCCGTGTAAAAATGGGATGAACAGGAATGAGACACCACACTAAATCTGGAGACTTAATTCCTGAACTGTCTTTATGACGTGGAGACACCTCCCATCCCCCAGCACTCCTCATAGTTCACAGAATCACAGAACATTAAGGGTTGGAAGGAACCTCAAAAGAACATCCAGCCCAACTGCCCTGCCAGAGCAGGGGCACCCAGAGGAGTTCATGATGGAGGTTTGCTCACATGGCTTCAGTCCTCAGGGGTCACTGAACATGTGGATGAAGGTTACTTGGCTGAGAAACACATTTGGGCTTTCAAATCCTCTTTAACTCCCCACCAAATGCTCTGACCAAGCTCCACGAAGAGCTGATGAGAGGAAGGTCCTTGTGTAGATTAACTAGGGAATAGTGGAGGTTAGCAGTAAAAGATCCACTCCATAACTGAAGGAGTGGCAGGAGGGAATGCCCACGAATCTGGGAGAGAATCAGTAACAAGGAAGAGGTTTATAAATGAGCTGGGAAAAGGCACAGAGGTGAAAGGGATGATTCAAGTGGACAAGCCTAAGCCAGGCTTTCCAGAAGGATTTCTAATTCCTGAGTGAGTAAGTAACAAAATGGCAGTAAATTAAAACCAGGCTTGATAAGTACAAGGTAAAGCACTTTGCAAAAGATAACCCTAATTACACACAGACAGTAATGGGTTCAGAATTAGTTCTCTCCCAGGTGGGAGTCTGGGGAATTACCATGTAGACGATTCCAACAGTATTAGTCTTCTGCTCAGCAGCAGGCAGGCAGCTGGCAAATGAAACAGAAAATGTCACTGCCACCTTATCTGCTCACAGTGTGACCAGGCTTGGAACGCAGGGAGCATTCTGGTCTCAGACTCAGTAAAGAGATAGCAGAACTAGATACAATTCAAAGAGCAGCAGCAGGAGTGATAAAAAGCTTTTTCTGCATGAGGAAAAACGAAGTAGATGAGATGTGTTCATCTCAGAAAGGCTGAGTTTGGAGCAGGATATCACAGAGATCATTAAATCATAATGAAAACAAATAAATGGAAGGAAGGGCTAGTGCTGACCCTTCAGTGCCGGGTGATCTTTGAGGTCTCTTCCAATCAGGATACATTCTGTGATTTTGTGAAAGTTATGTAGTATGTTCTGTTTGGGGGGAGTTTTGTTGTGGTTTGGACTTTTTGGTGGTGCAGGAAAGGCTAGGCCATAACACCACGAAGGAGAAAGGAGCATTTCTTTGTTTAAGGAAGTGTCACCTTTCTGTGTGTAAGGCACTGTGTGAGAACATTGCAGATGGTGCCAATGGTGCAACTCATGGATCCAGGTGCAGCTGTTGAACATGCAGCTGCTTCAGCTGAAAGCACACCTGTGGTGGCCAGAGTCCCTCTGGGTTTGTCCAGGAGCTTTTGAACACAATTTGTTTCAGTATCCATGCCTGGCCACTGCTGGAGAAAAGGCCCTGGAACAGAGGGCATTCCTTCTCACTGAACAGGGCACGTCCTATGGGAATCACAGGATATATCAGGTTGGGAGAGACCTCCAAGACCATCCAGCCCAGCCTTCAACCCAGCACTGAAGAGTCAACACTAAACCATGTCCCTAAGAACCAGGTCTACACTTCAGGTCTCCCACCTCTTGATAATATGCTGGGACCTGAAGCCAGTGTTCTGATGCCTTGCACTTCCCCTAGCTTTTAGTGCTTGCAGGGTCATGTTTGCTTTTTCACACAGTTCTGCTTGGGGCTGGATCTTGCTAAGAATGAAAGAAATGGCTCCTGCACAGCAAAGCTATGTCTTCTTGTTGCTTGGATGGAGACCAAAAGGGAGATGGAGAAAGCTTTGGTTGCACTGGGCAAGAAATATGTCACTAACAAACTTCCTTGGTTTGTTCCACCCTGAAGAGCTCTGGGTCTAAGCTCACTTCTATCAGGCACCTCAATCCTGCCCAAAGTATAGATCAAACACTCCCCAGAATTTGGTCTAAATATTGTTCTTCCTAAATATTCACCATGATGTTTCCCTGAAAGCAGCAGTCTCTCACCAGACCTACTGCACAGTGCTTCTCCGTCAGGAGCCAGCGTTCTGTCTGGCAGGGTGGTGTTCACTGCCTTCTGACCTCTCTTCACACTGGTTTTTCTGACTGTCCTCTCACTCAGACACCCACACACTACAAACTCTGTGCAAAACAGACCTTGCATCATAAACAGCAGTGACATTTTAGTTTGTGGAAGAGAAGTTGGTCATCGTTGCCTCTGGTAAGAGTTTCCAACGGACTCACTTAGCTTTGTTTCAAAAAGCTATGTTTGATAATATTTCCTATCTCCAATAAACAGCAGAGGAATCTCTGAGGCATGAGTGATTTACTTACTTGTCTGTGAGAACAGCAAGTGAGCTGTTGTTAATGCAATAATGAAGTGGTAGTTAATGTGGCTTTGCACTCCTCGAGCGGGAATTGAACATTATCCAACTGAAAGAGGAACATAATTTAAACATGGAGTGAAGCAAAAACATTTTCCTGCCTTGAAATATCTTTAAATGGAACGTACACTTCCCAAAGATTAGTTCAAGAGTGAAGAGGATGCAGTCAGTAAAGGTGACCGAGTTGTTACCAAACCCATAGCTTCTCCTTTTCTTTAGTAAGCCAAGATTTCCTTCTTTCCACTTTGCAGACACAGTGTAAATGTCTTATTAAACTTCATGGTTTATATATAGTATAATTAATATTTAAATTCTGGGGAAGGGAGGGAGAAGCAGAGGAGCTGCTGCTTTGCAGAACATCATAGATGTTACAACAGAGACGTGTAGCTCCTAAATAACTGCAGATCTGCTCCTGACACAGTGTCTTCTCTTCACCTTGTTTTACAGTAATGCCTTCAAGCAGCCAGACACAGTGATCTGTGCATGTCTCATAAGCGTCATTTGCCTGGATATTAAATCCTCTCCGGACAGCAAAGTCTGGAGACTCAATTGCTCCTGGGTAGCTCTTCTGCCAGTCTCTTTGATGAAAGCAGAGGTGGGCCAGTTCATCAGCAGGAATGGCACACTAGTCTGTTTTACAGTAGACAAAGAGATGTTAATGGCCTGGAGCTGAAGGATGAACTGCTTTGACCAGAAATCTATCAGATGCAGGGCAGCTAACTTCTGCTGACACTGTCTGCAGGCAGGGCTGAGCAAACCGCAAAGGTGGTTCAAAGGTGGGACTGTTTCTGCCAGAACAGGCAGCAGAGGTTGACTGGCACAGCACAGCACAACAGGGTAAAGCGAGACTGTTTGCTGAGGTTTTAGGACCTCAAACATGTGAAATGCATCACACCTGTCCCACTTTCTCTTGCCTTCTACAGGACATCTGGCCCAGGAGAGATGAGAGGGGGCAAAAGCAGGCTCTCTCCTGTTCCTCCTCACAGCAGTGTTCAAGCCCCAGCCTCAGACTGAGCACCCTTCTGTCCTGAGATCTGCTGCAAGGCCAACACTGCCCATCAGGTCCTGCTCCAAGATAAGGGTGTAGGGTGTCCCTGGCTGTGTGGCACACGGGCACCCGAGCCCACAGCATCCTTGTCATGGGTGGGGCTATCTGAGCACCTCAGGGGTTTTCCTGTCAGGTTCTCTGGCACTTCTCTCCAAGCAGATGTAAATCTCCTGGGGAAGAGATTTCACTGCACCTTTGGCCTCTGCCTCAGCTGTAATCGTGGCAGATGCCTTTGTCGGAGCACCTCAGAGTACCTCATCTGTCAATCAACATTACAAAATAACAAAAAGGAAAGCACTGAACCTGTGCATACAGGGCTCACAAATGCCATCCATTGATTCATGCAGATCACCCTCTAGAACATTTTATTGCTAGTGATTTTTGCAGGCTCAGGTTTTGATTCCCTGAGCTACTCTGGCTTTTGGGCCAAGCTGCAGCCCACCCCACAGCAGGCCTGAGACAGCAGACACCACCTGGGCCAGGGCTGGGGGTGAAGCACTGGGACTTGTTGCATCTGTGCCCCTTGTGAGCACTGGCTGTCTCCCACTTGCTGCTGGAAAGAAGGAGAAGGCAGATTCTCGGTCAGTGGATTCTCTCCTTCAAGCTATTTGCTACAGCAAACACCCAGAATGAACCCCACCAAATGCAGATGGATACCACCAGAGCTTTCTCAGACATTAATGCATTTAATTTATGCAAATACTGCACAAAACGAATTAAATATTGCAAATTATATTAATAATTTAACTTCTGCAGCTAAAAATAGTCCAGAATATTTGAATAATCCTAAAGTGTTCCCATGCAAGTTTCATAAGTTTTGTGCACGTTGTAGCTCCTGAGCAGACAGGCCAGCTGGTAACTCCAGGCCCTCCTTTCCCATTTATCTGTTCTAAAGCATCTTTTATTTGCATGTCATTTAGCTCTGGATCTAGTCAAGATCTCAGTCTAAACTTGTCTGGGTGGTTTTACACAGCTCTGAAGGATGACTGGGCTAAACAAAGTGTTTACCAGCTACCTGCACTCTAGCCTTGGCTCTGAAATTCAACTGTTGCATCTTAGAAGCATCTTGACTGTTTGAGTGCATCCAAAATAGACCAGACAAAGAGGCTTCTGCATTTTCATTGTTATTGGCTTCTGTGAGGGTTGCTCTATGGAACTGCTATCATTTGTCTGCAGCAAAATGAGCATTCGTCATGTTGTGAACAGCAATGGCACTGGATGCCAGAGCAGCTCGGCAGCACAACCTCTTCACAGATTTGTTGGGGGTGGTTTTTCTCCTCTGGTAGGTAATAAATTCACAAATCCTCAAGGTCAGTGGAAGTATGGATAGAAAGGATAATGTAACGGTATTTAATTTAAAACTAAATCTGGTTTCCTTTCCAGTGGGTTGGACACTGCACTACACACCCATGAATATACACCCTGCTGCAGCCTGCCTGCATGCACCCCTGGGGGTGATGTGCACACGCACCTTTGGCCAATGCCTCTTGTGTTCCCTAAAGGCATTTGGTAATGGGAAGCCCACCCAGTGAGAATTCCTGTGTTCCAGAGTCGTGTTAGGAGCTCCCTCCATAGCGCTTATCAAACTGCAAACTCTAGCTTGAGCAACTTCTCAAAGTGTTCATCTTTCTGCTAGCTCTTCACCTTCAGAGAGGAATGCAGCTCTGAGAAGCAGAGATGTAGAACACAATCCTCTCTGCCTATTAACGGACCCTTTGGTGGGGTGCTGGCACCTCTCCAGAAGGACTATCTGCCCAGGCCAGCAGCTAAGCAACAGATTGCCTGGTGACCGAGTTTTATTACTTGGCACAAGTGATTAAAGGATAAGCTTGAGACAAAAGCTTCAACAGCACCTGTAAGACAAGCCAGCCCTGAGAGATACGGGCAGCTGAAACAGGGAGTATGGCTGTGGCAGTGAAGAGGTGCTCTTGGAAGAGGAGCTCAGACACTTCTTTGAACTCCAGTTTTGCTCAAGAATATCAAGGAGAATGAGAGCAGAAACGTTTGATTATCCAGGGAAGAGAGTGCAAGGATAGCACCAAGGTAATGGGCTGCTATGCCAGCAGCCTTCCTGGAATGTGTGTCATGTCTTTCATCCTCTCTGCCCTGGAGGAATTCTAAATAAGTGTTTGCAGTGCTGGAGCTCTGAAGAAGTTTGCCCTTGAGTATATTGAAGAGGTTAGAACTCACTTCGAGGGTCTATAACCACTTGACCTTGAGTACTTTCTTTTGTGGGGGATAACACCTGGGAAAAGATTGTGTGCAGGAAAGCCGACGGGTGAGCTGGAGGATGAAGCAGTACAGGAGCCCTCCAAGACACAGGAAGTCCTGTTGGTACAGGGTTGTACTTTACTGGACACCTAACAGCCTGGTGAGTACCAGGCATTAGATGTCTGCCAGGATCAGACAAGGGCAGCTTGCATATGGCTCAAGAGGGTATCACACACACTGTGCATTACCCTGGTTGTTTGGCCTCTGAGATGAAAACATGAATGGTGGTTTGAAACCACTGCTGTGAAACACAGGCAAAGTGGTGAAGGAAATGGTATTTAATAGTTGCTCCTCACAGTTACAGAATGGTGGGATTGGAAGTGACCTCTGGAGATCATCCAGTCCAGGTTTGCCTAGAGCAGGCTGCACAGAAACATGTCCAGGGAGGCTCTAAAAGTCTCCAGAGAAGACTCACGGATTCCCAGTTCTGCTCTTCCCTGCTTCCTCTATGTTGCTTTCACCCTCGCTAATTTTGAAATACATGACTGCCTGCAAAATCAGTTCTTCCTCAACCTCTGTTTGTTCTCTGTGGCTAAAAGAAAAGACAAACCGAAAAGCAGAGCTGCACCTTGCCAAGACCACTCTGAACAGAGCAGAGTTATCCAGCCTTTCAAGAATAACCAGGAAATAACTGATTTTTAATCTTTTTAAAAAAATAAAACCTTCCACTTTCGGATATCCACAGAGCTTCTCATTGCTCAGAGAGATTCCAGGACCACAAAGCATTTTGAAATGTGTTGCTGCTTATTTGTTCTGCTGCTCATGGTATCCAACAGGCCCCACTGCTGTCACAGAAAGCTGCAGATCTCCAGCTGTGTTGGTCCATGAGCAGCCTGCTGGCCCATATGCAGCTTGTGTCATTATTCTGAGTGCCCAGAACACGAAAGATGAAACATTGGGAGGTGCTGGAAAGTAAACCCGATGGGCACTGCAAAACCAGCAAGGGGCTCTTCACTTCAAGTTTAAAGCTCAGCTAGAATTTTTGTCTGTGCACAGCACATGTTGCTGTGGTCTGCTGCACGCCAAGTAATGCAGTAGGATATTCAGACAGCATCAGAGGAAAGCTTTGGTGCGCTCTGGAATGCTCCTCTGGCAGGTCCAGTTACAGCAGGACCATCTGCTTTTCCTTCCTTGTACTACATTTATACCACTCTGCTCATTTCTGTGTTAGTTTACACACCACCTTGAGGAAACTGTGCTGAACAGATAAGCAGTGCTTGAGCTTTGTGACTTATCTTGAGCAAACAGACAGCAAATGCTTCTCCAGCTGCTCTCAGCTCTGATCTTAGAGCAGGGAGTTTAGAAATCAATAGCATTGATCATGTTCTCTTTCCATCCCTCAAGGAATGGCACTGGACTGCAGTTCTGGTGCCCTAAGTCTCTGCCCATTCAGATCTGGAGTTCTGACAGATTGTAAGGGGTTCAGACTTTCACAGAGTGACAAGATGAGCTGGCTTGGAAGTGACCTTTGAAGGTCACCACCTTTAGTGAGCAGGCACCTCCTCAGCTAGATCAGGTTTCTCAGAGCTCCATCCAGTCCCACTCTGAACGTTCACAGGGATGGGGCATCTACCACCCCTTGGAGCAACCTGTTCCAGTGTTTCACCAGTCTCATGGCACAAAACTTTGTTCCCACATCTCCTGTGCATCTGTCTTCCTTCAGGTTAAAACCGTGACCCCTTGTCTTACCACCACAGGCCCTACTAAGAAGTTTGTCCCCATCCTTCTTATAAGCCCCCTTTAAGTGTTCAAAGGTCACAGTTAGGTATGCCTGGAGCAACTCCAACTGCCTTCAGCTGTTCCTCCCAGCAGAGGTGTTCCAAACTTCTTCTATTCACCTGATGCCAAAGCTTTCTCATTTGCCTGGAGCTTGGACACCAGTACAGCACGAGAAACCTGGTGCTGTTACAGAAGTCCAGATAGATGGCATCTATTGGTCTTCCCTTGTCCACTGAGGTAGTTACTCCATCAGAGAAAGCCACCAGGTGGGCCAGCCAGGACTTGCCCTTGGTGAAGCCATGTTGGCTGTTTCAAATCACCTCCCTGTCCTCTGTGTGTTCCAGTAGAGCTTCCAGTAGGATCTGTTCCATGGTGTCCCCAGGCACAGAGGTGAGGCAGGCAGGTCAGCAGCTCCCAGAGTCCTTTTTCTCACCCCTCCTAACAACAGGTGCCATGTCTCCCTCCTTCCAGTCTCCAGGGACTTCACCTGACTGCCAGGACTTTGCAAATAGCATGGAGAGTGGCTTGGCAACTCCATCAACCAGTTCCCTCAGGACTTTGGGATGCATCTCATCAGGGCCCATAGATTTATGTATGTTGAGGTGGTCCTGAACTTGATCTTCCCTTACAGTGAGAGAGACTTTACCCCCTGTTCCTCACCTAGTGGTCCACAGACTCGGGATGGGGATGGAGTCAGATTGCCGGTAAAGACAGAGGCAAAAGTCATTGAGTCCCTCAGCCTCCTCCTTGCCTGCTGACACCAGCTCTCCGCTCTCATTCCTCAGAGGGGTGCACTTTCTTTAGCCTTCCTTTGCTGGCTGATGTTCCTGTAGAACCCTTTTTGTTATTCTTTGCATCCCTTGCCAGGTTCAGCTCCAGCTGTGCCTTGGCCTTCCTGAGGAGGTGTTCCTGTGCTCCTCCCAGGTTAGCTGTCCCTGCTCCCACGGCCCCTGCAGTTTTCACCAGCAGGGCTCTCCTCAGCCATGCTGCTCTCTTCCCTTCCGTGCCTCATTTCTTACACCCTGGCACAAAGAGCTCTTGTGCTCTAAGGAGAACGTCCTCAAGGATTTGCCAGATCTGCTCTGCTCCCCTGTCCCCGAGGGTCCTTTCCCAAGGGCTCCTACTGACTAACTCCCTAAGAAGATAGAAGTTTGCCTTCCTACAACTGAGAGCCCTGACTCTGTTCCTTGCCTGTCCCATGCCCCCTCAGGTCATGCGAGCTCAGTGGCTGGATGGTTTCCCGACGATCCTGGAGCTACTTTGCAGCATTTCTGCCTGGCACTGTGTGAAAGGATTTCTCCCGAGGGATGGAGGGCTGGGAGTTATCCCTTCTCTGGGGCTGAAAGGGGCAGGTATTTCAAAGCAGGAAACCACTAAGCCATCACCCGAGGGGACAGCTCTCTAGAGGATACTTTAAATGTGTTCGACACTGTAAATAGATGGTCTCAGCCTGGAATAGCTCCTGCAATAAACGCCAATGTAAAGAATAAGGCAATTTGTTTGGGATGATGAAGAGAACCTGGCTCGTCTGTCCAAGGTGTGACAATTCCAATCACATAGTCATTTCAATTCGCAGCAAAGAAATAAACCAGGCTTCATTACTGCTCATACTGCTGGGTCTATATATCTGACATGATAATTTACAATATTAGTCAGTAAATTGACTCACTGGACTGCCCTTGATCATATGCTCCATTTTCTGCTCAGCAGGGCCCTCTCTAACAGCTATATATAACCAGGCAGGGGGAAAAAAAAAAGAAAAGAAACAGCTCTCTTAGATCATTAGAAGATGAAGTTGTGTTCAGCTTTCCTCCTGCTTCAAAGGTTACAGCTGACGTGATCTCTGTGTCGTGGCTGCTGCTAGTCTGGCTTGTCAGCTGCTGACACAGGGATCCAGCACTCCCCACACGCTCATCTCGGGTGGGTGTCCTCCTGCAGGGCCCCAGATGAAAGTCACTGTATAGATGCCTGCCAGCTTGCAACTCCTGCCTGCTATGGTCCTTCCTTGTCAAACCACAGCTGGTATTTTAGCAATCCACATGAGTACTTGCAGCAAACATAAACTTTCCTGATTGCAATTAAAATGGTCCATGCTTTTCTCTTAAATAAAGAAAATAATTGTGCATCTTAACCCGCAGCTCTTCTCCTCTGCTGCTGCTTTTTAAATGTCTGGTTACTGAGCTAATTGCTCAGGTAGGTTGTTTTCAGACTGCAGTATGCATTTATGGGCTTTATATCACTGTCAAAATAAGTATTGGAGTAATCCAGGCTCCTCAATTACGTGTCAAAAAATGGTTTCCTCAGCCCAGCCCCAAGTTAAAATTAGGAGTAACCGCAGAAGGGGCTGTAGGGTGAAGGGCAGCTCTCAGTCCTAAGCAAGGATGGGAACACAGGCTCAGAGAGCAGGCACCTCAGTAGGAGCTAAACACAAACCTGTGTAGCTGTGTTTGAGCGGCACATCTGCAACTGTGAGCTATGCTGCTGCAGACAGGAGGAGCATCAAAGAGCCTGAGGACGCAAAGGGCCTATCTGTGTTCCCTTCCAGAATGGTAAATAATTGTTCAGAGATTTCCTTGCTGACCTTTGTTCCAGGAGTACTCCCACGTCAAGGAGAATTGTGGGGTATAAATCAAAAACATTCAGCTGTGGGTCAGCACATCCACAAAGAGATACAATTCATCTCTCAGTCTCCCCAAAGAAAAATCCCTCACAATTCTTCCTTAAACTCATTCCTGATACACTGGGCACATTACAGAAGGGGCTGTTTAAGAGCACTGATTAATGTTTTCAGCAGCTGCAAATAGCCCAGCATACTGCCCGCTGCCAGCTCTGCCAGCTGCCTCTCAAGGGCTCTCCTGGTCCTGTTCCTTGCCATCCTACAATTCTGCATTTGTAGCCTGAAGTGCAGAGCAGAAATCAGCAAGCACCAGGACAGACAGCTTTGTGTTGTGATGCTCTAAACATGCAGAGAGGCTACAGTCAAAGCTTCGAAAGCTGCCAGCAGAAAAGATCCCCATATTCATATGAATTTGGTACCACTTCCTAAGACATCTTCACTTGGATATAGAAGGCAAGAGGGGAGGCCTTGTGGGAGAAGGAAGGTCAGATTTCCTATTTAATATCCCACCACAGCACGCTGAATATAACCCCTCAAGCACTCTGGGATTGCAGGCATCTGCCCTTGGCTCACTCCAGAGATAAGGTGTGGTGCTCCCTCTAAAACACCTTTCATCTCCCCTGGGAAGAATAAAACCTCCCTGCAGGAGAACTAGAGTCCTGTTTCCTGGCTGAAGGAGGTGAAGATTTGTCAGATTCAGGAGAGTCAGGTTGGGCAGCAAGGAATGGAGAGCAGTGACATAAAAAAGTGAGACTTTGAGAACACTGCCTGAGATGCCACATGCAATAAAAATGTCTGGTAGCCTCATGTGGGCTACCAAACACTGAGGGAAGAAGAGCTGTTAGAGTCACACATGGTACCTGATGAAAAACACATCTCCTGTCATGGCATCAGCCTGATGTTCAACCCCAGCTATGCAAATACCCACAAGACGACTTGGGAAAGGGAAGAGCAGCAACAGAACAAAGGAGGGAGACAAAATCAGTCTTCATGCATCAAAAAGCAAAATTCAAATAAAGTATTTTTACAAGAAGACAACACAACCTAAGCCACAAGAGACAGCAAGCAACTATCAAAGAGCAAGCAAGAGACAGACAACAAACAGGCATCTGCAGCATCTAGAAGGGATAGCCCTGAAGCATCTTAAAAGCATTGTTAGTGTTTGGGGGAAAGCATCCTCTGTGCCAGGCTGACAAAAAAAAAGAGTATTTACAACCAGGGAGCAAGACAACATTTTCTGTGTCTGCAAAAAGCTTCCCTCTTTGGACTTTTTATTGCTCCTCCTTTTGTTTGATCTCTATGAAAAGTGCAGTTTCTATCTCTGGCGTGTGAACATCCAGCACAGGTAACAGCAAGGGCAGGATAATGAAAGACCAAGGCAGCAGCAGCAAGCACAGAAGTGACTCCACTGTAGTTCATGACAGACAAATCTAGGACAACTCCAAAATAAGGAACAAACCAGCAGTGCTCAAAACCATTAAGAAGAGCTGCAGCAGCAAGCTAATCAGCTGCTTTGCTGTAAGATCTGAAGCTGACGAGAAGGTGGAGATATGAAAGGGTAGCACTTAGCACTGACTTAGTGCTTCATGACTTTTGATGTTTTTATGTTATGGCACCAAGTAATCTTCTTTTCACCAACTGGCTTTGCTTTCCTAGCTCACGTAAGCTAAGGACCACCAGCAGCCCCTCAAGCACCACTTGAGGAATCTGAAATGGCAAGATGAAGCTGGCCTGTGCCAAGGCCTTAAATATGATAAATTTGTTTCTACTCCTATTGGTGTAATTGTACAGACAACTATCTCAGATCAGGAAAGAAGATGAGCATAACTAACTCTCCTCCCTGCTCTTTCAGCCCTGCTCTCCTAGCAGGCACAGTCACTGAGCTCAGCATTACTTTGTCAAGACAAATAGTGTCTGAGCACTGTGAACAGGCATCGCACCTTGCAAAAGCAGTGCTCATGCTGCTGCTGTCACCCAACATGGACTGGGGTACTTCAGTTTCTTGATTAACCTTGCAATAGGTCTTTCTTCACTTTAAACACACTTTTCACTCCCACTGTGCACTCCCAACAGCGTCAGTTGTCAGATGTACTCCTAGTCCTTCAAGTGCTGAGGGACTAATATGATAAGAACTAGCAGCAAGTTTAAGGAAAGTGTTTCAATATCTCATAACTCATCTGGCTGCTCTTTCCGTACGTAGCGAAGGCTACTCAACACAAACACACCACCTGTGGCTTAGAAAGGCCTTGGGCTGCCAAGTCCTAGAGCCCAGGAGGATGCACGAAGGATGCATTGCTGTGGCAGAGAGCTTCCTGCACCAGGCAGAGCCATGGCCTAGCGTGGGACAGCTTTTTCTTGAGCTTTGTCATCTCCAGATGGAGCTCCCCATCGTGAGGAGATGCAGCTGGCTGCTGAACAGCTGCCCCATGACTTTCAAAGCTCCACTGGCTATTTAACTGCCAAGTTTGGATAACAGCCAGAAGAAATGTTCCTGCCAAGTCTCTTCTCCTTGTGACTGCAATGCAGCATGTTTAGCTTATACAGGTGGCAATCCACTTTGCCTAAGATGTGAACCTGAAGAGTCCCAATCCAGTGTTATACCTTTCTGTAGCCATGACTCAAACGTTGATTTGCAAGCATTTTTAAAGAGTCTGTGATAGAGATCTCTTGTTTCTGACAGGAATCCAGCCTCCAGGGGACTGTGGTCAGAGATTTGACCACAGCAAGCTAGAAAGGTTAAGCCGAAAACAAAAGCTGCATGAGGGACACATTTACTAGGCTGAGAAGCCAAACCCCAAGCACTCAGAATATGTGGAGTTCCAAGGTGTTTATTCCTTGCAGTAGAACCATCCCTAGAGCCCTCCTCAACACTGTAGCAGAGAAACTCTCCTTCTCCACCTATCTATCCACTCCTGGCCGGCCAATTGTTTTTTTGTGTGTGTATGAAACAGATTAACATTAACACAAAAACCCCAAACGCCAAAAGATGGAAGATCAGGCTTCAGGAGAAAAACCCACGTGCAGATACCCTCATTTACAGTGAAGAGCATCTTGCACTAGCAGTGGATCAAGTGCCATCAACACGTCTGGCCATTAAATCAGACTAAGATATCAGAGTCAGGCTCTGACTGATCGGTTTGCCACAAGCCGTGGCTGTCAGCTTGAACAGCAATGATTAAACAATGTTATTTACGGGGTGGGAAAAAAAAAAAAAAAAAAGAAAAGAAAAAAAAAAAGACAGAGAAACAAATGGCTCCAGCAGCCCTTTTGGCAAGTACTCCAACAGCTGGGGTTTGCTGGAAGCCCTGAAGCTGCTGAGACAGTGAGACAGCCCTGAACCTTGAGACAGTGCGAGGCTTCCACAGCCTGCTTAATACAATTTCGTTTTGCACAATGTCATTTGGACAACATCATTACAGAATGTTTCACAATTAATTACATTCAAATAGCAGCTTCTATCCCCTGTGGAGAACAGGATTAATTGGGTCAGC
This sequence comes from Ramphastos sulfuratus, assembly GCA_013399055.1. NCBI lineage: Eukaryota > Metazoa > Chordata > Aves > Piciformes > Ramphastidae > Ramphastos > Ramphastos sulfuratus. Next base: position 11,994 of record WBNM01022742.1, on the reverse strand, counting down.
TGTAAATATGCATTTCATGGCTGCTGCTGAGCACTTGCCCATCTTACCAATTTGCCATGTAATTTCATACAACTGGTGTTCCATGCTCGGGAGAGCTGCAGGGCACAGCTGCCAGGCAGGTAGAAATACACAGAGCAGTGCTGCTGTTCTCGGCCTGTGTTATGCCTTGCTGGAACTGCCCAGCCCTTTCATTCTCCTGCAGAAATACTAATTTCTATTTATTTGTGTTGAAACACTATTCAGGTGAAAATGAAGCTTGAGACAGAACTGGGAGCTACTACGAAGCATCATGATAAAAATGCTGGTAATGTGAAGTCAGAAACTGTTCTCCCAAGGGTCTTCATTCCTCACTGGAAAGAGGGCCTGGCCACCACTGCAATGAGAAGCCCTGAGACAAGGACCACACTGGATCCCACCTCTGGGCAGGGCAGGACTGAAAGCAGGCTACTAAAGAACAAAGCAGCCAAATCTGGGGTGGAGTTGTTCCCTTGGCCCCTTGTGCAGCTTATGCCAAAGTCTTGGGCTTTTCACTCTCTTTCTGGAGTCTTGGGTAGGGGCAGTTTAGGTTAAATAAACTCTGCCTGAAGTCCACTTTCTCCATTTTTTTTAATCATGAGACATATTAGACAAGTTTTTCACCAGCTTTTTCCCCCACGAAATTAAGTGGGCCAGAACAGAGCCAGAAAGGGGACTGGTATTCTCCTAAAATAATCTGGAAAACAAAGGCTTGTGCCCATGGCAGGTGGTTCTTGAGGAGTTATTTCTTGCTGCTTAAAGAATCCAAAATAAGAACATTGCTTCCTGTGTGTCTCTGGCTCCTCCTGCCCTATTTCCAGGTTGCACTCCTTCCTAGGTATGATAACAAAGCAAGATCTTTGCACTCAACTAGAGTCAATGTCATGGCCTGCCAAACCACAGAGGTCCTGCTGGCATGGTGCCTGCTGTTCCTGAGTAACCAGCAGGACAAACTCACTGAGCTGAAGTGCAAACTTAAGTCCCCAAGGCTTGTCGGTTCAGAGCTGGTCCTTCCAGCCCCTGCACACGGCTAGGTGCAAGAGAGGACTCAGAGTTTCTAAAGCAAACCAATGCTACTGGGCAAACAAAAACAGCTTTGTCAAGTGCTCCTTCTGGCTGCTGCAGTCCTGCTTGTCTCAGGTGGTGCAACACGCAGTCATGTCATCTCAGCTCTGAAATATTGTCATGTTATTGTTCTGGAACACCTTAAAATGTTCATATCCTGTGCATATCTTATTTAACATTAAGAGGTAATTTGCCACAGTGTTTGCACTCTGGCCAATATGAGCCAGTACCTGTCCTAGCTGGTGCTGTAGTACCATGCCTGGGCACAACAGTCTGAGTATGTCTCCTGCTCCCACAGAACACTCTGAGTTGCCCTGCTCTGATCCTTTCAGTGGATATAAAGATTCTCCATTCTGCAACCAGCTTCCACAACAACATTCTGCCTTACCAACTTCCCATTAGTTCTCCATTCTCTGCTTTCCACCACCCCTAGACCAGCCATTTTTTCCCTGTCCTCAATGTTTGAGCCATTGTTGTTGTCGCTGTTTGGGAACTTTGCTTTTATTATTTTTGTTTTCCTCAGAAATTGTAATTTGTTCTCCTGGCTTTGCCTCTGCTCTGGTACCTGGATGCTGTCACGTCACCTTCACATGTTCTCTTTCAGCTTCACTTAATTAACTTTGTCTTTGGAGGCCTTTCTCAAGAGCTGGCACTGCATGTCCCATATGTTAGTCTGCCTTTGCTTACAGAGTGATCAGTATACCCAAATGTTTGTTTTTCAGAGTTCTCTCCCTTGCAATCTAAGTATCCTTTTAGTCTTCTCTTTCTTGCTTCGAGGTGAAAAATCCATTCCATGTAGTCCATCGTCTCACTGTGTTTCAGGCTGCAAACCACATGAAACACAGATATTTGTTTTGAGGATTTTACCTTCCCTCCTCCGATAAGGGACAGCAAAGCTTATGTTGAACTTTCCACAACACTTGTGGACATCTTTTACACAAATCAACTTCTCTCTTCCACAGTTTCTTTGCCTGGGCTTACTTTTCACTGGAAAATCTACATTTCCAGTAAGCTTTGTCTGTCCCCCTGAATGGACTGCTCTGATCAGCTTTCTTTTCTCCATTGCTTGGATAAAAGAAGTTGAACTGCTTCTTTTCCAGCTGCCACTCTGTCTTTGGGGACTGCTGCCTCTCTTTAGACTTGTGACCAGAGCAGGATTAAGGGTTTATAGAAAAGTGTTTTTCTGGTTTGGGGTAACATTTTAGTTTGAATGTTTAAACTCACTGTGGTAAGTCCATTTAATAAACAGCACTTTGGCTGATGTTAGCTGGGGCACTTCCCAGTCCATTCATGTTCACAAGGAAAAGACAGAGGAGAACATCCAGATGAAGTCAGAAGGCAACATGGCAATGTGTGCCTATCATTTAACGGGTTCCCTGCAGGCCTGCGTTGGGGCTCTAACTTCAAGCTAAGAGATCATTTCTGTGTATTTCTCTTCTATTGGGTTTTTCCCCACAGTTACATTAAAGTGCTAATGCAGCTGCCCTGGAGAAACAGAGGTAACCACAAAGCTACATACTCTTTAATCCCTTAAGGAAGAGAGATGCGAGAGAGGGAGAGAAAGCCATTCAGCCTCAGATTCCTGTTTTTCACAATGGAAGTTGTGTGCTCAAGCTCACTCAGTGAGCATCAAAAATAGCTCAGTAAAAAGGGCTTTCCTTGAGCATTTCCATTATTCACATGATGCGGCACCTTACATAACGCCAAGCGTGTGTGTCCTGTCGCCAAGCGCGGCGCGCAGGGATGCTGAAGGGCAAAAATTTCCACCAGGGACAGCAGTACCAAGTGGCTCACCGCAAAGCCAGGCTGAAGGCACTGATCTCTTTTAGATGGGCAAGTCTATAAAATCTTAGGAAATAATATGGGGCTCTGACAGAGAGGTTTCGGTATGATTGAACTGGCAGAGGTGGCCTCTGGAAATCAGTAACTCCATCGAGTGCCTCCGCTCCTTTGGACAGGTGGAAACGCTGCAGTATTTGGGAAGTGGGAGTGACTCTGGGGACTTGGGGTCCCCACCTCACCATCAGCAGCTCCATGCAGATACTAGCAGATGTCTGAACCACTCCACCAGGGGCTGCCATCTTTGCTGCCTGGAGCTGTCCTCTGCTGCTGCAATCAGTCAGTCTCAGTCCTAGCTGGCTCATTCCAAAACACCATTTGTGCCTCCCTCTGCTCATCTGCATGCATGGGAACCCCGCTGGCTGCAGCAGCGTCATTTGTACTGCTCTGTGTTCCCTGCGCAGGGGACTCAGTTCCGTCACAGACACCAGCTGCACAGCCTTTTGTTCAAGCTGTAAAGTATTGCTTTTAACACTAACTGTCCTGAACTGAAGCCCTGTTCTTGGTCACAGTAGTAATCATCACAGATGCAATTTGCAAAGCCATCTTTGGGATGATGGTATGCATACCAGTGTGCTGTGACTCATTTTGACAACTGATAATCACTGTTTTCAGGAGGGGACAATTGAACCTATGTAAACAGAGTTCTGCTTCCCTGGAAACTCATCCTGAAAAATCAACAAATCTTGTTTGGCTTTTTCACTGTTACAGATCATATTTTCAGAATAAGTTATTTTCTTTCAGGTGATCTGACACTGTGCCAGTTTGGAATTGAATACAATGGAACTCTGCTGCATCCTCAGCACCACCAGACGCACGGCTCCTGCAGACTGTGCTCCCTTTATACACAAGGCAGCGTCATGGAATGCAACAAACAGGCCACTGTTGCTCTCAGCAGCTGAGTGCTGCTGCTGCTGGATGCTTTTCACTGGGAGGAGGAAGACTGCACACCTCCCCAGGACAAGCACTGAGCACGTCCTGCAGCAGAAGTTGCGTGGGGAAGGCAGATAGGCTGAAGCACTGTCAGAGGTTTATCCTGTATGGGAGATGGCAACAGGTCCTGCCAGTCCAATCTTTCCCTGTGCAGTGACAGGTCAGTGCTTCAGCTGTAAGCACAGTTTCTAGGCTACGAATGATACAACCCTAGAGAAACATTAACCAGTCCAGTCTTCGGCTTTAGAGACCTGTTGGTCGTTTAAAGTGCCTTATGCTTTCATGCAGTGCTCTCAGGATTGCAGCACTAAGAAGAACAAGACCCAGCAGAAGCGAAAATGAAAGAAGTGACAGGGATAAAGGCTTACAAAACTGAGAACAGTATTTTCTTGGTTTGGCTATATAGCTGCTCAATCCAGGAATCCTGCTCAGTTGTGATTTAGTGCCTATTTTTCTCTCCCCAGATTAGCATGGAATGATGCACTGTCACCTCTTGACTGTGACTTTTAGACTGCCATTCACAATCACCTCTTGATTTGGTGAGCAAGTCAAGCTTCTTGCTTGTGATGCTTCTCATGACACCATAGACTGTGGTGCTACATTCCCTGCACATAAACATCCTTCTCTTCAGCAGAAAAGCAGTGAGCTGCAGCTATGGTAACATTGCTTTAGAAACCTCTGTCTTAGTATTTCTCTTCTGATGCAGTTCTGTGGTGGGAGTTGTCCAGGGCTAATCAGGACCAGAGCAGCTCCAGCTCTTAGGGATTTGCAGCAAAAATACTGCAATAGCATGGCCTCAGCTGTGTGCTGCCCTGACTGTGTGTGCAGCATCCAAATGCAGAAGAGAAGGTTCTGCCAGCTTTCCTTAAAGAGAGGATAACCAGGCCCTATGCAAACCTTAGCTGGGTTACCAGCCCTTTGTGACTGATCAGACACACAGCACTGACTACTTGTTGAACTGCTTTTGCAGTGGTATGACTTCAGCTTTACAGTGGCCCTGCAGTAACACTGGTCACACCCTCTAGAGAGACCCTGATTGTTGGGATTTTTTAATGTTCAGTTTTGCATATATGTAAATATGACTTCTTTTCCACAGCAGAAAGTATCCTGCAAAGAAGGTTCTCTTCTGCTGCTTGATATCATAGCTCGGCAAGTGAGCAATCCATCGCACTGCAAACTCTCTCTTACTTTTGCCATGGAACATGAGGGGGTTTTGCTTTGGTTTTGAAAGCTGCTAATTCCCTTTGCACTGAAATCATCTGGGCATCCTGTAATCACATGATTTTAGAGAGCTTGGTCAAAGCCAGGGGCCCATTACAGCTCAAAAGCTGCTCAGGCAATGTTTTTGTTCTGGGAAATCAGATCCTGAAAGATTTAAATCCTAGTCCCATTTTATTTGAGTGAGTACATTTCATTTCTCAGTCACCAGTACCAAGCACAGTAAGATAATTTCTCTCTCCATCACTGCTTTTATTGCCTCCACAACTCACCCATAATCTGGATCTATCAGCTGCTATCATACTGCTTCTGATCTGCTATACATTACCCTGTGTAAAAGATTTCAGCCCCTTGGCTCTTCTCCAAGCAAGTAAAAGTAAACCAATGAAATACATTTTTCCATTCACAGCTATTCATACTCCACTAAGCAGGGCTCAGGATACAACGAGAGGAACACTGCAGGCTGATGGCTCAGGAATCAACACCACACCAATGAAAATGCATTTCACTGTACACACCAAATTTTCTTGGAATGCACTCATCTGAAAGATGGCACAATGAGGGGTTTACTGTCTCAAGGCACTTTCCTATGCTTCTGTCCCCCCATACACAGGACCAGGATACCAGATATACATGCACTTCCTTGGGAGGTCTGGATGGAGGTGGCACAGGCCAGCCATGGGAAAAGGCACAGGGACAGCTCACAGAATGTACAACATGAAACTGCTATTCATGCTGGGGACAGGGCTGTGTGCTTGGTGAGGAGAGTCAGCAAAGAGGTTACAAGAGGCTGCTAGTGATGGCACCAGAAGAAGCCATTTTGCTGCTTTCTGACATCATCACACCCAAAGCCTCTTTCGTTTCCTCTTTCCCACTGCAGCATTACCCTCAGGCTGGGGCGGCCGATCTGATTCCCCGTGCCGTACGCCGAGGGCTCTCTGCTCCACAAGCCATTCGCACGCCGCACCGACTCCACGCTCTCGCTGCCCGTGGGCACAGCCTGCGTCTGTCCCCAGAGTGCCAGCACAGGCAGCAGTGGCAAGAGTGAGAGCAGCAGCGAGGCAACACAGTGACACACACAACACACAAAGAGAAGAGTGGCTCAGTTAGAGAAGGCCACCATGCAAAACAGGAGGCAACAGAACTGAGTCGTGAGACGACGCCAAGTCCAGAGGTGCAGAAAACTCCTCCTAGGGAGACAGCCTCAGTAGCTTTGTTCCCTGCTTTGAAATTTGTGCCACCAGATTCATAGGACAATTTGAAGCAATCCTTACTTACTCCAGCAGGGAATTTCCTCATGCTTAGTGAAGGCATTGCCCATTGCAAATAATCCATGGAGCAGCTGGCTTAGGGCAAATACAGATCTTTTCGTGAGTTGGTTTTAAATAATCTTCTTGTAATGGTCATCAGAATAAGCAGTTAACTAACCACTGCTATGGACCAAAACCTCATCATTTTCAGTGGTGCTGCTAGATGCTGTCACTGACCAATGGCCCAGTGGGGGCTTCTTGTCTATTGTTTCATCTCTAAACAAGGTACTGGATCCTAAACTGAAATTGCAGACCCCATGCAGCAGCTTCTGATGCTGCTGCCATGCTGGTCTTGGAAATACCGACTTCCAGTAGCAGTGCATCTGGAATGTGTGCCTGCAGACAGGCAAGCATTTCTCTCTCTCTCTCCTGTAATCTGATCTTAATGGAAATCTCAATTTACCTGACAATAATATTAAAGCAGAGAGCAGCACTGGATTGCATCTCAGAGCACCCATCAAATACTACATGAGCTACACAACACTTATTAGACAGTCCTGTCAAAGCACAAATGCCCTCTGCCATTGTCGTCATCCCTCTTGCAAAGGAAACCATTGCTTGTGGCTAGAAGCCCTTGTGCAGCACAAGCAAATATTTACCTCACCTGAAAAATACAAACCCCTCAATGTTTCTACTGATCCCAAAAGCCAGAGACATAGACACAAGAAGGAGTAAGACTTTGTAGTGGTGGTAATGATCATAACTGGACTAAAATTCAATTTAATGGCTTTTTTTTTTTTTTTTTTTTTTTTTTTTTAAGCCTTTAAGTTTCCTAAAGGAAAGGATCAGGAATATGAGCAGACTTCCTAAAAACATTTCTAGGCTGATATTCATGTTAAACCCAAGCCTCTCCTGTGTATCAGTCACCAGTATCGGATGATGTGACAACAATGCCTGCAAACAGGACATCTATTATGGAATGAAAGTTTGTATCAGCAACAAGCTGTGAAGAACCTAGAGAGGAAGTTCTCCTGCTCCTCCTTTCTTTTTACAACGCATATTGCCTGCTTTCAGCTGCTGGTGACTGCAAAGTGAGGGCAGAACTGGCAAGCACTGCAATGGGCTGCTCTAAGGCATCTCCCATTTTAGCACCACCACTTAGGGCAGTGCAAGGAAAGACAGGCACGTGCGGCTGTCAGCAAGTAGGGGTGATACCAAGGACATCAGACTGGTCCTCTCTCTATCAGTGCTCCCAACAGTTCCTCATCCACTGGGTGCCACATAGCTGCACAGTATTTGTAAAGGTAGAGCTGTCAGCAACTGCCAGAGAAGATCAAATCAGTGACTCATCTATTGATAGTTACTGATGACTTCCTAGCCTGCAAATAAACCCAGTGACCAGTTCTCATCTCTTTACCCAGGAGTAAATTGCTCCAAAGGAAACATTAGAATGAGACTCCTGCAAGAAATATGCTGCAGCTGCACAGCAGCAGGCTGCCAGGGAAGAATCAGACACTCCCACAAAGAGCAGCTGTACCTTATTTTGTCGTCGCTGCCTTCTGCGAAGCCTCAGAAACTCCTTGTGCTGTCGTGACACGAAGTTGACTGCCGCATATTCCAGCAATGCAGCAAAGACAAAGAGAAGGCACACAGCCATCCAGATGTCGATCGCTTTTACGTAGGAGACCTAGAGAGAAGCAGGGCACAGTGGGTTACCTTTCAAACTGCTTCATGAGATGGAGGTGTGATGTGAAACAAGGAACACAGTTCTGACCAGTGTGAGTGCCAGTTGGTCTGTGAGGTGGGACTTTCCTTGAGTTTGTTTGGTTATTGGCTTATAACAACCAACCAACCCAGCTACAATGGTTAAGGGTGGTCAGGAAGAGCACACAAACTGTGAACCTTCAGGAAAAGGATCAGCATTAGTTTAATGAAGCACAAGAGCCCCAAAAATCACAATTACAGCTCAGCAGACAGGGTGCAGACACAGGGCGCAGCACAACACCTGTCGAAAAGCAGCTCCAGAAAGTTTGGATCTATCACCTCTTCCATCTTCGGTGAACCAACTACCATGTCAATTAGCTGTCTATAACTGGGATTCATAAAGTCAAAGTAAACTAAGTGTACTCTATCAAGCCATAGATATGACTTTACTAAATGTTTGATCCTAGCTGCTCAACCTTTGTCCAACAACTCTGTAAGAAAAGTCAAACTTCGCAGGTATTATTTACTACAGATCCCTGAACACCACCTGTCTCTCCTCTAGTAAGTGTTCTGGTTTGAACTGACCACTCCACAATTAGATCAGATCCATCACAGCACTACAATGCCACAGGGGTTTTATCGTATTACCCAGAGTGGAAGAAACAGTAGCAAATGAATGGGCTCCACACTATGCATATCAATGGTGCATTGTCCTCCATAGCTGCACTTGGGCTCTGCCTTTCTTTGTAGTCTTGCAGTTATTAAGCAGAGATCTTATGATTAGGCAACAGCAGGTTGTCTCTTTTGTTTGCCAGGTGTTACGTCCAGGGTGGAATTAAAATGATCTGGCTTTTACTGCCTGCAACATACATGGGAGCTGGCTGTCTAAGCTCTTCTGGTAGAAATATTTGTGGTTACTTTGATATCAATCTTTCAGCTTCAAGCTGAAAGAGGATAGATTTAGACTGGATACGAGGAAGAATTTCATTTCTGTGAGCATGGCGAGACACTGGAGAATGTGTTCAAGGCCAGGTTGGATGGGGGTTGAGCAATGTAGTTTTAGTAGAAAGTGTTCCTGTCTGTGTCAGGGGCATTGAAACTAAAGGACCTTTAAGGTCCCTTCCAACCTAAACCATTCTTTGATTCTATGAAATCAAGGGATGAAGAGAACCAGGCATTTCTAGGATGCATTGCATTTGTACTGCTCTAGATGTCTTCTTCAGGGTGAGATTAATAATAACCAAACAGTGCCTCTTCAGCTGCATGTCTGTAAAGAGCTCAGTCACTGTCTAAGCACAGACACCATTGCCTACATACAAGCATCACACACTGCCACAGTAGGAACCTAGCCCCCACTTGCTAGTCCAGTAGAGCACAAGTATCCAGTGCCAGCCTAACCACTTCTCTGGAGATGTCTCAGATACCCTGGATCACCTAAATGCCATCACCATACAACTGAATCAAGATAAGCAATATGGATCATACTTAGACCCTGAAAAATTGTAGTCAAAGGTGCTTAGCATCTGTGTGACAGCCTGCAGGTGCCTCAATGCAGCTGAAGCATTCAGTGGTCTGAGGGGAGAGCAGATATGTTGTGCATCTAGCACAATCTGCTCTCCCTCTTGGAAAACTGCCTCTACTCTCTGTACACTCCATTCAAAATGACCTTGCTCACGTGGTGGTCGCTGTCACTTCATGAGCAAAGGAAGCACACCTGCTTCAGTAGATTTTGCCCCAATTTACCACATAACTGAACAGCAGCACTTTTTGAAGTCTGTGAGGCACAGTTTTGTTAGTGTCAAAAGGATATACTGCACTGTGTGCTCCAGCAAGTGATGTGGGCAGAGGGTCTAGCAATCAAAGCACAACAGAAATGATACAGAGCCCTGTCCTGCAGGTCCTGAGCACTCAGCGGGGTGTTTTAAGGGCAGACCTCACTGCTCTCCACAGCTACCTGAAAGGAGGCTGGAGTGAGGCTGATGTTGATCTCTTCTCCCAAGTACCCAGCGATAGGACTAGAGGCAATGGGTTGGAGTTGTGCCAGGGCAGGGTTAGGTTGGACATGAGGAAGAATTTCTGTAATGAGAGAGTGGTGAAGGGTTGGCACAGGCTGCCCAGGGAGGTGGTGGAGTCACCATTCCTAGAAGTGTTGAAGAAGCTGTAGCTGTGGAGCTTCAGGACATGGTCTAGTGGCCATGGCAGTTGGGTTACAATTGTACTCAATGATCTTAAAGGTCTTTTCCACCCTTGGTGGTTCCATGATTCTAAATTCTGGAGAAGCCAAGCACTGTTTGTCAGCCTGCACCATGGGAACACACATTGGAGCAGCTGAGGCTGCAGTGCAGGTTCATACACAAGGTGCACAGGCTGAGATGGAAGAGGAGAATTTAGCAGGCTGAAGTAAGGCTGTGACTGTGCAATTAGATATTCAGCAGGTGTCCCACACATGAAAAACTGTACAAGTTACATCTCTTCTGAGCAGCTGTGAAACCCTGACAGTGTTCCAGACACCCTGTGCCACAGACTGAGCTGCAGCAGGGATCAACTCACAGCAGTCTGCGCAAAATCCAGCTGAGTTTAGATTTTTAATTCCTTCCCTGAAGAGGCAGGTTCTTTTCCGTTAAAAATGCCTTGAGGAGGTGAATCAGAGGTGCACAAACAGCTGGACTGTGCTGCCAGACACAGCACAGGGCAGGGAGCTGAAGCCACCAGAATCAGCACTTCTGACTGTGCAAACCCTGTCCTAGTGGGTCTAATGCACAGAGGACAAAATAACAGAGAAGGCCCTGAGTTAGCCGTGCTGCTTCTTACACAGTGCTGCCATAAGGGCACCCACACCACTGCTGAGCCAGCTGGATTATTTCACCACCTGTTCTCCCTGTTATTTTAATAAAACGACTCTAATTTTTAATTGGCAAAACACTTTGCTCAGTTAGTTTTCTTTTTTCAGAAATATCTACCTCAGCTTCCATCTCCAAATGAAATGTGGGCCACATGCCAAACAAAACAAGAAATAAGCAGGAAATACTTAATTTAAAAAACACTGAAATGAACTCTCCCACCCTTTGTCCATTATTTAGATTCCATCTGAAAGTATCCACCTCCCTCAGCAGGGACTCAGAAGTCGTTCCATTCACTCAGAATTGCTTTTCTCAGTGAATGAACTGTTCAGTCAAAATTTGTGCTCTGTTTCTATCACTGGCTCTGCCAAGCCATGAACACGAACCCCAGCGCCCACCGCTGCTGCAGCACTGAATGCTGTCTACATTCCAGCCAGGCGAGCACGGAAACCACTGATGGGTTGTTTTGCCTTCAAAGACAAAGAAAAACTTTCCACAAGTCCTTGGAGAAGAACTGTAAGTTAAAGCCTTTACAAAGATACTCAAGAGAGAGACGACCGGGCCAGGACCAAAAGACGTGATCACAGCTAGGCACCAACACTTACCGATAAGGCTGAAGCTGGCTTTGGTGTGGCAACTAGCCCCGGATGCTGCGGGTATGGCAGAGGTTAGTGAGTGCTGACTGCCACTGCTGTACTGGTCCAGAGCTGCTCCCACTGAAGAGCTGCTCCCACTGAAGAGTGTCAGCAAGATGCTCCCCACCTTCCGAGTGGGACTGGCCCCCAAGAGACTGCAGGCGCTACCCAACATCTCTGCAAGACATAGCTGTGTCCTGCTGGGGCAAAACAGGCCCAGACTTGTTTTGCAATGCTGGTGCCCTGTTTGATTGGCTAGGTTTCAAGTTTCTCTCCTGGCAGTGGTCTGTTTTGCCTCGAGGAGTGATTGAAGGGGGTCTGCTCTGGGCGGGCCTGACTTCACTTGCTTCCGGGCTCTGCTCCTCCGCCTGCTGCCGGTGGTGTTGCAGACTGCCCCCCGAGGACACCTGGCTTCCCCCCCGTTTTTGCTTTCGATTTTAGCAGCGCTCTCAGGCCCTCTTACCCTCTCTGTCGTGTGATTGCGCCGAGAACACA